>JBCJKH010027881.1:0-18372 GCA_039877255.1 Loriculus beryllinus | reverse complement strand
TTGTTACTCTTGTAGCAGCAACCTCAGCCTAGTCCTAGAGGTGCCCAGTGTCTTGCAGCTCATATGTCCAAGGGGGGGATCCCCCTGCATATTCCCATGCTCCATCCCTGCATCTGGGGAGGGCTGGGTCTGCTGCCTTCCATTCCCTGACCCTGGGCTCTGACTTACCTGTAGTTCTCCTTGGCCATGCTCATGCAAAGCTCCATAAAATGATGAGCAAGTTTTTTTTTTACACGTGCTACAGTGCTTTTCATGGCAACCACTATGTAACTGTGTGCTAATTGTTGTCCTCTGCTGGGAAGCCGGTGTGGCTTTTGCTACCAAAGCTATTTTAGTGCAGCTTCTGCGTTTTTTTGACAGTCTAAATGAAGATTTCATCTTCGCTGCAATCTGTTTTCCTGCCTGTTTTAGAGCAGACAGCGTGGTGTGTTTGTATTTCATAATTTTTGTAGTTTAAAGCCTGAGTCAGGGAAGGCCAAGTTTTCCGCATGCATCATGCTATTGAATGTGTGAATGTGTATGGCAGGGGACTGTAACTCCCATCTCACATCTCCGCTGTCTCTTGGACAGCAGTAAGAGTGTTGGTGCTGGCTGGATGCTAAGAACAACAACTATTTGTACCTAGGTACAATTTGGGCTGAGCTGTAGCAATAGGCAGTTGCTGGCTGTGGTTAGGCCATGTGAAGTAGATTTAGCATCTCCATCTGTTTCCCAACAGACAAGAGAGGCTATTGTGAAAAGCCTCCTGTGGTGATCCCAGCAAAGGGCATGGGTTAGCCATGAGGCAAATCCTGCCCTCTAAAACATGCAGTAGACTACTGTAACCTCCCTTGTGCTGCACCTAGGGATGCTTTAGGCCACTCTGGTCAGTTCAGCTCTTCTGACCAGGGTAAATTCTCTAAATATATTTTGCTTTGCTGTCTGTCACTGTCCAGTTTCAGTCCACTATAGAAAAATCCTAACTGTAGTGCCCATAAGTCTTGAAAATGCCTGTGTATGCATGGGAAAAGCAAATTATGCACGAAATGGATAGCGTTGCTCTGTTTGAACAATGCAAACTGTAGATGGCTAAAGGGCTAACTAAATTGCAGGCATAATGAAAGCTCTGTGGTATTTAGTATATGTTCTGTCAGCATTCAACAGTCACCTTGTAAATATATGTTAATTTTGAAGGTGTAACTGACCCTTTTAATATTAATTGAAATGTCTTGTGTTTAGAGGTTGGCGCTATCCTAGAAGAGACAGAAGCCTGTGACTGGTGGAGTCTGGGTGCAATTCTTTTTGAGCTCCTCACTGGGAAGGTAGGACTGGGGACAGCTGACTCGATAAAACTGACCTCTTGGCCAGTAGTTTCTCACAAGTGGTGCGCCCAGTTGTGGTTTTCTTGCTTGTCTTTCTCAGTTGTGCTTTGCCAACCAGAGTGCCCTCGATTGGTTTGGTCTGCACGGGACCAGAGCAATGAAACATGTTCAAGCTTCAGCAGAACAGCTCGATAAAGCTGTGTAAAAAACTCAGGGCTGAAACAATAACCAATAACCATGCTGCCCTCTTAACTGCAGTGAAATCTGAGCTCCCAAACATTCTGTCTGTACGTTTATAAAAGTTTGCCCTAATCTCAGTATTTATTCCTGGGACAACGTATAAGCCATGTGTTGCTGTTACACATTAGTTGGGTATTCTGAGACACAGAGTGCTCAGCCAAATCAAACAGGCGGTTAGTTGACAGTTCTGCATGAAGAAAGCGAAGTCCACCAAATTCCCAGACTCTCCAAGTTTGAGCAGTAGAACACAAGCGCTGTTGTTCTAAAGCTGTATCTCCGGGGGCTTCAGTGCCTGCAGATATTCCTCCCAGAATCAGTACTTTGTACTAGAAAGCACTGAGATTTGAACTGTTGATTTGCATGTATATTAAGAGATAATCCAACACTGTAATTGATTAATTAATAAACTGATCTGCCTACTTTGATTTTTCTTTCTTTCTTTCTGCAGACTCTGATTGAATGCCATCCATCAGGAATAAACACTCACACTTCTTTGAGTATACCAGACCATGTATCAAAGGAAGCCAGATCACTGATTCAGCAGGTAATTGAGGGGAAAATTTGTTCTCTGTAGGTACACCTATAGACTGGACAAATACCTCTCTGCGTAAGCTGTTCTGGTGAAGTAAATGTAGAAGCAGGAAGCTGCTGACAGGAAAGTTGATGGCTCTTTCATCAGCACTGATGAATTTGCTCAGCTCTCTTGTTGCATCTGGAGACTTTTGAGTTCTACTGCCAGGAGTCTCAGTAGAAAACTGGAGTACTTTGCTATTCCTTCAAAGAACGAGTTTGGTCAAGGCCAAGTGCTTTGGAAGCCCTTGCTGGTGATGCATGGACATTTTAAGAATCCTGCCCTAAATGATCGTGGAAACATTTGTAATATATTGAATTAAACTGAAAAGTGTTAATGCCAAGTACTGTGGAACCAGTAAGACGCTGTTTAGGAGTTATGACCTTGCTGTGATTGGAAATCTGTAGCTGTCCTTCAGAAAACCTTCTGTATGCCATTTGTTAAGGAAGGTACTTTAGACTGAATACAGTGACTTTTGTAATAAGAAGATAACTGATAGGTTGGACAAAAGGCAAAATAGCAAACGTTAAAATACAGACAACCTTCCAGACTGATACATCATTTTCAGACTTAATAGGAATAGTATTGAATGCTGGTTCTAATTTACTCTTAGCTTAGGTGGTCATGACTGAGAGAATAAACTTGCAGCACAGGGTCTTGAATTTCAGGTAATGCCATCTTCCTTCGAGTGAATTTTGACATAACTGAAGAAGTGGAGCCTGGGTCTGACCTATTCCACTTGTGCAGAACAAGTGATACGTGTGAACTGTGTTGTTCAGCTTTGAAGGGTGTTTTCCAAGTGGATACATAATTAATGACATGACTTAGATGCAGATTTGAACAGAGCAGAGTGGAAAAAATAGTTTTTTGAAGAGAAAGGAGGAGAGAAATGTTGAAAATTCATTGAGTCAGAAGACCCCGTGACTGAGTTCTGTGCTGTTACTGTGAAACAATGAATGGAAATGGAGCTAGTTGTTTGGACCTCCTATTTTGACCAGGTGACATGAAGTCACTGAAGGTGAAAGCATGTGTCTCTGTGTTTCTGGCAAAGATAGAATGGAAAGTGACTAAACAAAACCCATGTTTTTGTATAATCTGCATCTGTATTGTCAGATGGTAGCAAGTTGCTACCCTCACCCACAGGTGCTACAGAACTCAAATGTCTAAGGAAAAGCAAACCCGCACTTGATAGAGGGCATTCCTTCCATTAAGACTAGATGGAAAGACAAATGAAGTCATTCAGTCCTCTTCTCCCTGCCAATGTAGGACTGTTCTTCACTGCAGATTAACCTAGTGCCTCTTTTTCCATATGCCAAAGAATGGCTCTTTTGCCATTTGGGCTTTAGGTGGAAAATATATCTCTGCCACTTGCAGATATATTCAGAGAACAGTCGCCCCACTGCCTGTGAGGTTAAGCCTTGTAGTGCAGGGTGGTGACTTATCTGGTGGGGGTTCAGCTATATGAAGTAGTAAATCACATTTTTGTTGTGTGACTATCCAAGGAAGCTGCCATTCATTGTTGAGGAAGCCTTGTCAGGAAAAGGAAGAAAGCTCTCTTGGCATGGATAGCAATTTGTCATTGTGACTTTCCTTCCCCCCACTGGCAAGGGTAAACAGGTCAAAGCATCACAGAATAACTCTCCGGGATCAATGTTTAGCTCTACAGAAAGCTGCCAGGCGTTGTCTCCTGCTGTGGCTTCCAGTGCAGGTGACTTCATTATAAACACCTCCTTCGTTGAGCCAGCTTCTAGGAAAACAGTGATCTCTTTATTCCTGGTGACAGAGGAAGCTGTTATTGTTGTGTTGGTTTGGCATTTTGCACCCAGTATTTTTTTCAGGCACCTCCAGGCTTTACCCCCAACAAAACATTCAGTGTGGCCTTCCAATAGATACTGCAGCTGGTGTTGCGTCTGCTTTCTGAGCTTAAAGTTCTTCTGGAAGGACAGACTCCAGAAGAAAAGTGTCCATGCTTTCCCTCTGCTGGTGCTGGTTGCTTTTCAGCAGAAGGCTGAGACACACTGACTGCATCTCTTTCTGGTGGCTTGGGGAAGATATCACAGCAGCACTATTCACTGTCACTGAGCTACCTTTACTATGTGACATTATGACTGCAAATAGCAGAGCCATCTTAGAATGTGTGAATTCCTATGTTTATGGATGTGGACTCACTTAGATGTTGAGTGCATTAAGATATGAATACACATTGTTCCAAGTGACAACTGGGAGAAGTTATCCTATTAGCTGTTGCAGAAAAAGCAAGAAAGAAATCATGCCTTTGTACTGCCTGTAATTGAATAGAGTATAAGCAGTTCTAAACCAGCAAAATATTTGTGTGTGTCTTTATTAGTCTGTTTGGAGTTGCATTCGCTTTTATATAGAGTGGTATATTTAAACAGATATAAATATTGTGATTTCCTTTTCACATTAATTCAGCAAGTGATGTACAACTAAAAAGTAAACAGGGTGCTGGATTTTAGGAAATTTCCATGAAGCCATGACACTGTTTTGTTTCCCTCACTTAGATTTGGATTTTTCACTTTTAGTCCATTAATATGACTCTAAAAGTTGGTGGGTTTTTTTTTTTTTTTTTAGGAAATAGAGAGCTGGCTGTAGTCCTGGTATTTTAGCATCAACTCACAGTGTATGCAATGAAAAATTACAGCCCCCTTTCCCTGCTGTAGCCATAGTGCGGGGATGGGAGCAAAGGTTAACATGAAGCAAACGCAGTGTCCAGAGTTCTCCTGATGCAGCTCCGGCTGCTGCTCTCTTTTGTTGAAAAATGAGGTTAAAATGAAGTCCCAGTGTGCAGTGCTTCAGGGAATTGCATGCTGTGATCGGTAGTCTCTGAAGACTGTGACACTGAGACTCAAGGAAAGGAGAGTCTTCTTCCATTTACTAGATTTTAGGAATTTCAAGCATGCTTTCGCACTCTTGAGAGTCATTCAGAGAGCAGGAAAACGGTAGGATGTCCTTTACCTTAGACCTTTCTGGAACTTTTAAGCAGTTGATTTGTTCTCACTCACTGAATCGTATCTATATTTTTCTTTTCGTATCAAGCTTTTGCAGTTTAATCCTGCGGAGCGTCTTGGTGCTGGCGTTGCTGGTGTTGAAGACATCAAATCTCATCCCTTTTTTGCCCTCATAGAATGGGCAGATCTGCTCAGATGAGAGGTGCGTGTCCTCTGAACAAACTCAGGTCAAGTGGACAAGTTTGCCTGGCACAGAAGCCCCCTGACTTGCTTCCTCTGGATGTCCCAGACCGTTTGGACACGGTGACTAAAGGATGCCGGAGCAATGAGGCCAAAAGCTTGTAACAGGAATCACAGGTGGTACAGGGTGCTAGCTTGTTCTTACGGCAGCTGGTTGCTACGTGCATGTATGTCGTTTCCCCTAAGGGTGGTTTGTGATGTTTAGCACTGCCAGCTCGTTGACCAAGCAGAAACAGGAGTGTGCTCCTGCTACTTTGTGTGATGGTGGAAGTGTCTATAGACTGCACCAGTTCAAAGTATCTTTTATAGTGGCAGTTGACCATTTCCCTGTGCTAAGTGCAGCTCTGGGAGGGGGGGCAGAGGAAGGAAGGAGCAAATAATTTATTAATGGCATATGCTGAATAAAATACTAAAATGCTTTATGCAAAAGTTGATACATTAAAAATAATATATCCATTAAAAATTAAGAAAGCTGTTGCATAATACTGTGCAATGTGTCTTGAAAATGGCATATCATTTCCCACTGTGGAAAGAGCATATAAAAGGCAAATAATGCTGTCAAATGTTGTACTTTGTTGGCTGGCAATGTCTGTTTATAACTCTTGACTTTGTTGTATTTGATGAGCTACATGTTAAAGTCACTACAGAAAGGGAAATCATCTTTTCCTCACCAGATAAACACTGCTTTAGCACTCTAATAAGGAGCAAGAACACATAACGCTAAATAAATGTATAGATTAAAAAAGGAAAAACTCTTCTCTCATCACCCCAGCCACCTCTTTATCACTTAATGAACTTTGCTTCCTCTAAGTGTCCTATTTTTAGCTGCTACTTCAGGAAAGAAAACCCTTTCTGCTTGTACTCTTCTGCTTGAGGAAGCTTCTGAACTTTCCTGCTTGGTTGTTAATAGTCTCAATAAATCAAAGAAAGCCTTCACCCACTCTGCTGCTCAGACAGGAAGAAGCCTGGGATTTGCTCATGCCAGATGACTAAGTGACATCTCTGAGCAAACCCTAGTGGGTAAGACTTGGGCATGAGCCAATTAGCTGACCTGTTTGTTTGTTAGGGAGGCCTGGAGAAAGGGAGAAGAACATAAGAAACGCAGAATACTGTGCTGTGTGCTGCTGTTGCTGCTGAGCAGCCCTGCCCGTATGGGCTCCTGACACACAAATGCTCTATGCTGCGATGCTTGTACAGATTATGGATCTGGGGGTGTTTTCCCAAATGTTTCCTTTGCTCTCACTCTCTTTTTTTTTTTTTTTTTTCTCTCCTTTTTCTTCTTCTCCCCAGCTTTATCCGGAGAACAAAGGGCAAATTCCTTTGGGAAAAGGAGGTGACAGCAATGATTATTGAATTTACAGCTCCAAAAAAAAAAGGGAAAAAGTATCCCTGCATTTGTATTTTAGCAGTGTATTTTATGGGCACTCCCAAAAGTGCATCTGCACAGTCTCCATCTGTTAGACACCGGGTCTGTGTATTCAAATAAAGTGGAAAAGGAAAATGCTTCACTTAAACAAAGGAAATCTGGAAAGGCTTTTTTTTCTTCTTCTTTTTTTTTTTTTTCCCCTCTTTAAATTATTCCACTCCCTTTTTTTTCCCTTTTCTTCCCTTTCTTGTGATCACCAGGCCAGCGCAGGGGCTGTGACAACACTGCAGGTTGTAACCAGGTCACTGGTATCACTGCCTACGGAGCGCTGTCCAAGATTACATCACTCAGAAACTGTATTTCAACCTACCACCCTCTGGCTTCATAACAGGAACTCCCTCAGGTGAGCCACAGGAACAACTTCCTGCGCCGAGCGGGTCGGAAATCTCTAATGCGGAGACCAATGTGATCCAGAGCTTCCTTCCAGCACTGCCCTGGCTGTCACTTTGGAGAGGGCTCGTTGCTCAAGGGAAGCCTCTCTTCCCTCAGCCGCCTGACTCCATCCCTGGGGCTCTCTAGCCTGGCCATTATAATGTCATTGCCCATGTTGATCTGTCCCGTTGCGTTTGCCTGGTGATAACTGGAGAACAAATATTTTCCGTGTTGCTTTAAAATGCTTTTCTTGTTCAGGTTGTGCCTGTGTGCTGGTTGCAAGTAAAGGCAGGGTAAGATGGCACAGGAGCACAAGCTGGTTTTGTGAGCAGCAGGAGCACACTCTCCTAGCAAAAAGCAGGGGACCTGTCGCTCACATTTGGTTTAGCTAGTGACACAACTGTTTCTTTCTCGAGTACCTTAGTAGTGAGGGAATAGTGTGATGGAGTCTAGAAGGAATGGGGCACTTGGCAAGGTGGCTTGTCAGAAATGAGCCTTTACTGGTTTTTGTAACCTCACAGCTGACTCAGATGATGGTTTTGCTTAAGGAATCACAGTCTGGAGTTAATTGCACAAAAACCCCTAACCTCCATTTATCTTTATTATTTTCCTTATACATGTATTATATTGTATTGGTGTTTACATGTATTCCTTTAATAAACAAAACCTTTCAAGCCTAATTCAGACCTTGGTTTTGAACTTTAGTTCTTGAAGACAATCCTTCCTACCTAATAAATGCTTTTTATCTGTGGCTTTTAGGACTTGAAATGTTCTATATATCTTCTTTTTGGTGCCTCTTACAAAGCCCTGTGGTGCACATCTCTCTTTTGCTGACTTATTAGGTAGTGCAAAGTCCACTCCAGCTTCCTTCTATTACACCTAATGGCTGACAGCAAAACAAATCAGTGCTGCTTTTCTTCGCAGGAATTAGTGAGTGTCTATGTGAAACACAGGAATATAAACCTGTAGATTTTCCTGTTCTCCTGTGGATGTTCAGGTAAGGCAGGTAACACCCTTAGGACAAATAATTCAGTTCATGGTAACTCATTGCATTCCGTAATGTTTTTTTGTGTCCTGCTAAGAAACACTGTGAGACGAATGTTTGAAGGCTTGCACTGGGTAGAATTGAGCCAGGAGTGAGGTTAGCCCTGACCTGTGGAAGAAATTGAATCTTACGAAATACACAAGGGGCATAACTTTGCTGTTAGTGGGTATATTCACAGCTTCTGTGCTTGTAGCACAGCTCCTCTGTCTCCTGTGAAAATCACCTCTCAGACAGCAGTCACTGTCCCGCTGACTCCCTGCACACCTTTGGGATGCTGAGTCGACAAGGTTACCTGCGCCGCAGCATCCACCCGGCTCCTCTCCCCGGTGCTAAGCCTGTTCCTTGGTGTGTCCCTGCAGTGAAGGGCACTGGGATGAAGAAGGCTGGGGAGGTCACCCTCCTCTAAATGAAGCACTCAGCATAACAAGGTACAGGGAAGTGTGAAGCGAACCACTCCAGGTTTGTTGGAGGGGTTTTAGTGAGCGTGGTGTCATTTGTTTTCTCAAGGACACAGAGTAGGAAGCTGGAGAAACAGAAACTTCCTCTCGGGTGAGATTTATGGTGGGGATTTATCAATAAAATGAAAATGTACATTTGTTGATTTTTTAGGGTTTGTGCTGAGCTGGGCTCCGTGGTCCCCAGATGCTTCCCAGCCCTGCACCCTGCACAGGAGGACCTTTACCTGCTCCCCAGCATGTGCCATCAAACCAGTGAGGACTGGTCCATGGCTGGGCACCCCCGAAGTCCTCTGCCAGCCAGCAGTGATGCAGCTGAAGAGCACGTCTCTCAGCTGGCCCTCTGCTCTCTGTCTGCTGAGCCACTTGTAGCTTTCAAATCAGAGTCCCACAGCTTTTGCAGGGTCTGAGAAGTGTGATCAGGATTTCTCTGCCTACTTGCATCCCCTTCTCTCGCCTCAGCAGCTCATTGCCTCAGGACTGCCTGTCCTCATTGCACAGCATCCTCAGGGCGCAGTCGGAGATGCTGCTGGAGATTCTGTTTGTGTGACCAGTGTTTCTGGTTTCTTTCTGCCCAGCAGGCTCTTCCACAGCGTGGCTGGCCGGACCTCCTGCAGGCTCTCACTGCACCATGAGTGGCACCATGTGTGTTATCAGTTGTTGCTTAGCATTTACCTACCAACAAAAGGGGTGCAGTGGCGACCACCCCGAGTGCTTCAGCACTTTCCTATACGATCCCACCAGGTCCAGGGCTGGACCCTGTGAGGGTGTTGCACAGCAGCACTGTTCTCATCAGGGGCACAAGGCTGGGGTGCAGCTCCTGTGTGCGTGAATGTGTCTGAGGCTGAGACGGGGGGGACTTGGCCAAGCAGCAGTGGGTCCACAGGGTGCGTGTGACAGGGTGCTTTGTGTGTCTCCAGCTGCAGTTTGGGAACGGCTGCACAGCCAACTCCCAGAGGGGGAATGGGACTTGCTTAAAAGGTGTCGAGCAGCTGCTGCTAGCAGCAGTGGTACAGACTGGCAGCACACGGCTGTGTCCAGTGCCACGGGGCAGGCTGATGGCTGCTTGAGCCATCTGCGGGAGCTGAGCTGGGGAGCCCAGGTCCAAAGGTGCAGTATCCTCAAGAAAATCCTCACTTTTGGGTGGCAAAGCCAAAAAATCCCGACTTTTGGGTCCCACCCAAAAGTAGTGCTGTGTGGGGACATCTCCTGCTGCTGGGTGGAGGGGGATAATCAGGGTGCTGCAGAGAGGATGCTCCAGACACCGTGCAGCGGGTGACAGCTTAGGAGAGCTGCCCCAACAGGACCTGAGTGCCTCTTGGCAGAACAGAGGCTTTCCTTCTCCAAAGGCAGTTCTGTTTACAACTTCTTGGCCCAGGGACCCATCAGGAGGGATTAGAGCTGCTGCTGGAGGGCTGCTGTGGCACTGTGATGGGCAGGAGGTCTGGGGAAGTGCACGATGCTGGGCAGCGGGGAATTTGTGTCTCCTTGAGAAGGCTGCAGGCAGTTGACTTGATGCCTTGCTGCTGAGATCCTGACGTTGGCATCTTTGGGATGATTCCTTCTGGGGGCAATAAGCTAGACAATCCAATTGGCAAGTGATGGAGCTGGGTAACGATGGGCCAGCCAGAGGAAGAGCAGATGTAGCGAGGGTCAGCGGTCCTCCTTAGCAAAGCCTTCCTAACCTCCTTTTGCTTTGCCTTGCCTTGGAACCACCTCCCCTTTATCAGTTTTCTCTCATCCCCTTCTATGAGCTGAGCCATTTGTCCCCAGGGTGTTTTCTAGTTTTGCCCAGCTGTCTCCATCCATGTTTTGTGTTACGTCCTTCACAGATTTTCTTGCCTTTTCTGTGCCCTTTGTTCTGAAATGTTGCCCCAAAACGCCAGGGCCTGGGAGCGGATTAGTAGATGCAGCTGTTATTCCCACGTACTGCTGAAAACAGAGGATTGCTCCCACAGAATGGAAGCACTGGGGTTGTAAAAGTGTTGGGAAATTGCTTACCCTGGCAGTGTGTGAGTAACGGGAGCTTTATGGTGCCTCGTGCAGTGGTGGGATAACGAGGAAGGAGCTTCCATGAGAGGGGCCAGTGCTGCACCGTGATTTAGAGCACCACCGCTTGTGGTCCTGCTCATGTGCTGTGGTTTGATATTTGCAAGCTCATAATCTTCTTTATGCACCAGGCATGAAGAAGAGCTACTTAACAATGTGGACCACGCGCCAAGCGGCAGATATCCTTTGTCTAGATTTTAGTGCTACTTTTTTCTCATGCTTCCCCACCTTTCTGCTTCCTTGGGCTCCTTCCTTTCCAGCCTCATGCCTGCTCTGACCTTGGAGAAGCTCCCTGTAATCAACCCCTGGTCTTCCATGGTATCTTGCCAGGACTAGTAAAGCTGAGACTCGGGAGAAGCAAGAGGTGAGTTCTTGTGGGAAGGACCTTGGCTGTTCTGGCTCTTTGCAGGAGCAATGTGATGCTGCAGAGTCATAGGATCCCAGAATGGTTTGGGTTGGGAAGGACCTTAAGTTCATCCTGTCCCAACCCCTTGCCTTGGGCAGGGGCACCTCACACTAGATGATGTCACCCAAGGCTCTGTCCTGAGCTTTCTAGGGTAAAGTAGCTGCACAGTGTGAACTCCCAGCACCGTTAACTAAGTCACTGTGAGCTTTCCCATGGACTTTACTGGGGTCAGGAGCTTACCCTTCAGTTACAGAGAGAAGCCACTTCAGGAAAACAGGTACAGAAAGCGTACTTGCAGTTACGTGGCCATCCCAGTACTGGCTGTGCTGAGGCCTGCACCTCTTCTCCCTCAGCCTTTGCTGTGCTGCTGATTGACTGTGTGAACCTCCCAGTAAAGCAGGGAGGGCATTTAGTTAAGTGGCAGAGATGGGAAGAGCTAGCTAGTGCCTGCCCTGTGTTTTAAGGCAGAGGAGTCTGATGAGCAGCGCAGCACATGCCCCGTTAGGGTGACTGGAAGCGCAGAGGGCTGAAAAAGGCAGGCATCTGGTTTCCTCTTTATTCCTTTTCATAAATAATCCCTTGTCCTTCACCCTGGACTCTGGCAGCATTTAGAACATGCCGGGTGTGTTGGGTTTTTTCCCCCCCTTCTCTGCTCCAAAACTTATTCATTTGGAGAGCGGTTCAACAATAGGGTTTTGTCTCAATCTTTACCAGTGCAATTGTCAGCAGAGATTTCCGCCCCCCGCTCCCGTCTCTCCTCCTTTTGTCTCCTTCAGTCGCCGGGGTCAGGATCCGCCGCCAAACGGAGACCGCAGTTGCTTTTCCAGGCCCCAGATGCCAATATGTGGCAGCATCTGGCTGGTTGGCAGGCGCCGGGGCAGCGGCACTGCCTGCGCTCGGTGGGCGCCTGCTTCTGCGAGGATATGGTCCCAACCCAAGGAACAGCTTCGTAATTACATCTACTGATGGAGCTGAATTATCGGCTGCCCTCGGAAGCTGCTCCGGCTCCCAGCCCTGGGTTTTTATTGTCCTCTTCAGCGGCACCTTGTGTAACCTCACCTCCTTGTGCTGCGAGCGCTTCGGGTGCCTTAAGGCATGGAGCTCCTTGAAAGAGAAATACAAATCACTAAAAATGTAGAGATAAAACCCTCTCCTCAGAGGCCATGTGTTTGGCATGGGAAACACATGATAACAGCTTGCTTTAGAAAGGTGACATTTCCACTGAAGGCTGAATAATAAAAAATGCATTAGACTTTTGTAATGAAGACAGCTTCTGGGACCGGGGAATCTACTGCTTCCTTGAAATATATGCGTGGGAGCTCTCCCTGGCCCTAATGGGTGTCACATGTGGCTCCAGCTACATTAATGTTGCAAGCTCTATTAAAAGGGATTGTCGGTAGCCCTTCACGTGCTGCGAATCAAAGCTGTCTTTCCCTAACTTTGCTTTAGCTCAGGCTCTTGTGCATGTAGACTGAGTTGCCCAGGGTTAAGTCACTTTTAATATGAAGATGGATAGAAAAGATTCTAATATGAGTGTTTGGGGGTTATTTATTCCCCTCCCTTTCAATTCAGATCTTGCTGGTGAAGGACTCTGGAGGGATGGGGAAGGAGGAGACAGCCAGGCAGCTTAAAGAGGCCTCTGAGGGTCATGTTGAGTCTGTGCTATTATGTTCCAGCGAGGAGAATGCCTTTATTGACAGGCAGCTGCTTGACTCCTGCAGCCGTACAGTATTTGCTGCAGAGCCACATAAATACTCAGCCCGTGTTGACAAATTCCTGGTCGGCACGAGGTAGTTAAACCTGCTTGTTTAATCATTCGTGTGCTCTTACCTCTGCAGCTCTGGGGAGAAACGAGCTGCTGCTTTACACAGCGATGCAGGAGCAACCTGGAAATGCTCAGAGCTGTTTCAGGTGAGGTTTTCAGGATGCCTTTTTTCATCCAGACCCTTTTAGCAATGTCGTGCTCTGTTATTTTATTACGGTCAATTCAATTTTTCTATTAAAAAGGGTTTGAATTTTGGGTTTTAAGTCACAAACCTGGCTTGCTGGCTTTACAGTACAGGTAGCGGATCCCTTGGCAGAGCTTAGCTTCTGTCTGTGATATTCCAGCAGCACAAGCACGAGCCCCTTAGGAGTCCCACACCTCGGCTTGTGGCACGTGCACGGAAGCACGTGAGGATGTGTGTGTTTTGGTTTGGCTTTTCTGGCACAGGGGGATGGAACCTGTGCTACCGGTCACCTCCTGTCCATAGCTCATGGGGTGGCTTTTTGACCTCCCTCCTGTTTCACAATAATATCCACCTTCATACCAACACACTGTCTTGTCACGTTGTTGGCCTCGTCTCTGGAAATATAGTACCTAAAATTAAAGGTTTGTTTCTGTTTTGGAAATTCTGAATTGACCTTTGTCACTTCAATAGGGAGAGAGTGGGGTAAGGCAGGGCTCCTGCCACACAGTCAGTGAGGAAAATAACAGAGACATCTTTTGAGACCTTCTTCAGGCCTTCTTTAAGGGCAGTGTCCTTTCAGAAGGTTTCTGAGTAATCAAAAGGTAACTTAAGAGAAGGCCCCACTGAGGTGAGAACCTGTTGTCTAGTCACACAGACCCTCAAAACTAAAGTGTCAAATGGGTATTTAGAGAGATGGGTCACTGTGTGATTATGTGGCAGGGAAGGAGGTGGACATTTCTTTCAGCATTACGTGTAAGGCTGTGGATGGTTGAAGTTGCTGGCAGCTGAGAGTCTGTCTGCCCTATGGCTGGAACTACTGAGGGTGCTGCTGGCTTTTGAGACTTGTTATCAGATTCCTGCTTAGTGCAGCGAAAAGCAGCGTTATCTGACTTAAGTACCGGTGTGAGGACAAGACACTAAGTTACAATGAAGATTTACACTTGTGGGATGCACGCTTGGGAAAAATCCTGTGTATCCTATGGCAGGACACTCAGCCTGGTCAGTCATCTCTGATGAGGCTGCAGAGATCAGCATTCAGAAGGAATCAGGTTTCCATTGATTTCAGATCATGCAGGTACTTTTTGCACTGATTTAACTACAAAAACCCCCCAACGAGAGTATACAGTCTTGTGAGTATGGCCAGGCAGCCTCACTTGAAACCTCGGGAGCCTGGAAAAATCCTACAGTACTTCCAAAGGAATTACCTCCTCCTTTCTCCGTTTGTATGGTCCTTGGGGTTTTCCAGTTATTAAGCAAGTAATCCATTGAATGTTGTTTTTATTATCCATGTGATGCCAATTTCAGCTCGGTTATTTCTCAGCCTTTTTCCAAGTGGACTTTGTTCTGACTTGCCTCCCAGCCACAAATGTTGTCTTTCCTTTCATTCAGGCATTTTAAAAGCATGTGTCCTTCTTTTTAGCACATCCCCATAGCTATGTGTTGGGACCCAAGAGCTGTGCAGCTTTGTGAGACAATGAAATATGAAAGTATTTGCAGATGAATGAGAAATATTAAAACACCCTGAACACAATCAGGAGCTTTGGTTGAAATTCAAGCTGGTTTGGCTCAGGGCATAAGCCAACCTTCAGCTAGAGGTCTTTTAAAACAAATTCCTTCTGTCCCTCATTTAATCATTATAAGAGGAAAAGCAGCCTATCTTTACATCAAATTCATTTAAGTGGCCACTTAAGTGATTTTTTAAGTGTATGACAGCCACAAAGAACAACAGACAAGGGTTGTAGGCTAACTTATTTTGGTATAAAACCCAAAGTACCAGTGATTCCTGCCACTTGGTGTGGTCCCCATCCCAACTAAGTATAAAATGGACCTGCTGGGGAAGGGCACCAAGCCAGAAGGCTGGTGGATGACAGAAAGAATCCTGTTCTGTGTTTAGAGAGATGCTGCACTTTTGTGTTTATGTTGTGTTCTTGCACAACCCGTGTACAAGCCTCAAGGAAGGAACATCCCAACCTCATGTCAGAGGGCCTGAAAAAATGGGCTGAAGCCACAGAGGTTGATACTATTGATAATGTTGGGCACTTCAATCTTTCCTTTAGGTGCTTGATAGTTACCAGGTGCTTCCCAGCCCTGTGCCACACTCGCCCTTAATAAGAAAGATGTAAATGATTTATATTTCCTGCAATTCTATACCTTGTTTGACTTGTTCCTGAATGATGAGAAACCCAACTATGCTGGCTTCCAGGTGTCTCTGTGGTAGCAGTCCCAGAAGATGATGTACATCAGGTCTACCCTGAGCAGTGGGTGATCACAACCACAAGACGAAGACACCGGGATTGCCATCGTGTGCACCTCTCCTTGTCTGGAAGTGTGAGAGGTTTTCCAGCACAGGATGTGACAGGGCTCTTCTGCAGCCATCAGGGAGCGAGCGTTTTCCTTGGATGCACAGCTCATTTGCTCCAAAGGAAGCTGTATTCCTGCTGTGTGCCTGTATGCACAACGCTTATTTATTGCAGCCCTTCATCAGAGCTGGGTCAAATCCATCTGAGGAAAACATAAATGTGTTACGATGGATTTTTTAGTAATTAAAGTCCTATCTCCTTCTCTGAAGTCTTGATTAAAAGGCATTAAATGTCACAATGCAGTGAGAAATAGCCATTAACAACAAAAATCAAACCAGGTATGAGGGGCTAAAGGAATTCTGCCTGGAGCAGTCAGGTTTCAGTGCAAACACAAAGGGTCAACTTGTGACACTTGGCTCCTGTATTCTGCTCGTAAGCATCCCGGCGTATTTGCTTTGCCCTCCCTGTCTTTTTCCTCCTCTGTTGCCCTGTCCATATATCAGTGTCGGAGAGTTCAGACATCACAAGGGCCGGTGGGCTCTTTATTATTATTGTAGTGCCTAATGTGGAATTTCGCATGAGCAACATTCCTTCCTGTCGGCACTTGGAAACTCTTTTGTGTTACGTCCGTCCTTTCTCTGAAGTAATCGCTCAACTATTTCTAGCAATAAAATATTCCTCTCTAGCCCCATCAGATATGTTAGAAAGATTAGGGCAAGATCTGAAGGCCCTGTCCAGCTAAATTTCATGGGCTTTAAAGTTCTCCTCTTTCACTGCAGAAATCACCTGAGGACACAGCATAGGAAGGAGGCACCCAGGTACTCCTTGACAGACACAAGCTTTGTACTCTGTAAAGAGGCTTGTTTGAGTGAAACAGCTCACATGAGCAGCCTGCAAGGGACAGGGACTCTGTGAACAGGAGTCTGTGCATGTCTACATCCTTCTTTTCTATGGTGTTTAAATTAACTTTCAAAAGCACTATGCTGAAGAGTTGTCTGAAACTTGTTAGGGGAATGGGAATGGGACCTGCCTATGCTGTTGGCTGGAAAGGTGGTGGGGTTTTTGTCTCTCCGCAGCTGGGAAACTGTGGTGAGAAACTATTCTCAACAAAGCAGTTTAAAAACCTCACTTGGGGCCTGAGATGCACTTTGTGGGAGGGAAGGTTTTCCTAAGGTACTTAACATGGACTTGGCTAACAGTGGGAGAATTCTCTTCCTCTGTTCCCCACTCAGGGACAGACAGTAGCTGAAGTAGAGCTGAAAGGGAACTTCAAAAGAAGAACAGAGAAGTGACGACCATACGTCTTTCCATGTAGCAGCAGCTGCAAGGTTACATGCAAACTGAACTGATTCTATCTTGCTTCTATCACTTGTTTTCCTTGTTCCAGAATTATGAGCAACCCAGTTCCCCGCTTTGGGAAGCAGGGAGTGAGTCTACACTTGCTTGTGTTACAAACCAACTTCTTCGGCTTGTGCAGCTCCTCTACGAGGTGAAGCACCGGGGATGAAGCTGCTCATTCCTTGCCCTTTCTTCAACTAGAAAGAAGCCATCTGGGGCAACTTCCCTCTATGTGGCAACGTTTGTGCTCCCTGGAAGGAGCTGCTGTCCCTCTCTGCCTTGCTCCACACTGCCGTCTCCTGTGGCTTCGGCTCTAAAGGAAAAGTTTACTTCAGTTTGAGGGTATTTTTGTGCACTACCTTCTTTTTTTTCTTTTTTTGTTTTGTTTTTGTTTGACAGCCATGACAGCCTCTCCTCATTATTATGGAAAATATAGGGTTGGTGGTAATTACTATCTGAGTCTGAATGGGAGCAGAAGTGGGCATAGACGGCACTGGCCTTTCTTTGACAAGGTATAACTTTCTTCTGAATTTCTGTGTTTAATTAATGCTTATTTAAAAACCACTTTAATTGGCAGTAAACACCTCAACTTTTTGTACTCATTAAAATGCACCCATTGATGTGTGATGGATTTTTTAAAGCTTAATTAACTTTCTTCCTGTATATATAACCTATAATAACGGCAAATACTGAAAGCTGCCTTCCTTCCCCCAGTTTTTGCCCTCCTCTCCCTCCAGCGTGTTTCCATCACTTGAAGAAAGGCAATGAAAGTATCTCCCGCCTTAGCCGGGATGGGGAGGTGCTCTGGAGACGGTGATTCAGTCCATCTCAGAGCATCCCAAGTGCCAAGTCAAAGGAACCAAAGAACCTCTGCAAGTGCTTTTCTCTTCCTCCCACATCACATTCTCAGCCCGCATCTAAGGCACAGAGCAGGATTTAGTGTAAAACTTTCTAACACGATGAAGTGAACCATGATTTCAAACTGTATTTTCGAAGTGTTTCAGCATTTTGGACTCCGACATTAGACTGACGAATCACTTCTGAATGTGGGATGTTGGTACATTTTGCAACTGCGATCCTTTTTATACAACGGAAATTACCAACAGGCCAAGCACATGATAGGTAATTCATGCGAAATATGCAGTTTGCTTGGTTCAGCTCTTACACAGATCATTTCCCAGGTTTTCTTTGCAATTGCTGGAATATTCTTGTTTAAGGTGGGTGAATCAGAAGTTTTAAAATGGGGTTTGTGAAGGTGCCTATACTGAGTACATTTTGAATGCATGAAGCAATGATTTAATTTCCAAAAGTGCTTCATTTAAAAAGAAAAACCTTTATCTTCAGCAAAATGTAAACTGGCTTAAAACACCTTGTAAAATGTTCTTAATTCTTCTTTACTCTGTGTGCTCTCTCTAACCCAGTTGATAATCTAATGCTGCTCAGTTCCTTTCTCTTTGCCTGGCTCAAGGAGCAATGAGGCTCATCATCTGTATTTCCCACTGCACTAATAACTACATTAAGATATTCACTCCTGCTTTGTAACTTTTGTGTGACTGAGCTAGGAGCGATATTTAATGGCCATTGCATCTTGTCTGTGTTACAGGAACCTGCCTTTACCTGCCTTTATGTGGTGATGGACACAAAGCTTGAGGAAATGGCCTCAAGCTGCACCAAGGCAGGTTTAGATGGAGCTGAGGAACAATTCCTGCCC
>JBCJKH010027875.1:0-11661 GCA_039877255.1 Loriculus beryllinus | reverse complement strand
CCCCCCCCCCCCCCCCCCCCCCCCCCCCCCCCCCCCCCCCCCCCCCCCCCCCCCCCCCCCCCCCCCCCCCACAAACCACCACAAGCTCTGTATGCATGTTTTAACAGACCAGTATAATTAAAACTTGATCATCGGGCAGAAAGCAGATTTGTCTATGGCCTTATTTTCTAAATATTCCAAGAAGCCTGTATGAAATTTACACCAAGCTCACACATGCCATTGCTAATTCCAAACTGGCAGTGCACATGTACCATTTGGAGCCACCAAACAGTGAAACAGCTGTGTATTCCAGAAGTATAACCTGGAAGTTATAGTTCAGTGGTTTTGTCCTCAAATTGGTCTAGTTTAAGACCAACTACAACTGTAAATTTCAATTGCTTTGTAGGACAATTTAAGAAGATAGGTGTAAACCAAACTCACGCTATCTCTGTTCTGCTTGCCTTACTCTGAAGCACACACTGTAAAACTATATTACAACTCTAGTTATAAACTAGTATTTGTGGACCTTCTCAGAGATTTCTGAAGCTGGAATAGAGTAACAATAAACAAAGCTTCTCAGCACTGAGGAGAAAGACTCAAAAACTCTGAGTCAGAAATATGTCTCTAGATAACAGAAATCAGACAGAAAAGACAGCAGCATGTAAACACTGTAACGACTACGAGGCTTCAATCTCAGGATGGTAAAAATAAAAACTAAGAAAATATCCAGTTATGCTGTTTACAGGAACACAAACAGGCAAGAAAATTATGGCTGAAGGAAAAAAAAAACCCTTCTTTTTTTGCCATCTGGCTGGTAGCTATTTTTGTTTGAACATTGGATAAATGATACACTCTGTACTAACTGTGGCAATGTCTCTGAAAGCAAAAAGTGCTTGCACAAAGTGCACAATGGTGAAGAATAAGTATGGAAAGAATATGGTTAAAGATAAAAAAACTTTTCAGAAGAATGTTCATAAGCTTAAACATGTTGGAATGTTATTTTATGGTGAGGAGAAATGGACTGAAGGACTGAAACACTAAATAAGTATGGATTGAAAAAAGGACAGTAACAAGTGCTTTTTTAATGGGCACCATTGGTTAAAAGTAACTTTTCACAGTGACTTGAACTCCAGCAAATGCAGCAATCTTTAAAGCAACCTGCGTATGTCAAAATCAAGTGTAAAATTCAGTTGAAGATAAATGACTCTACTGTTACTAGGGGGCAGAGAATTCCTTTCTAAGGACTTTCCAGTTCACTCCTCACCACCAGGCCATTTAACTGTGGCACAGAACAGCCACAAGTTCTGAGCCAAGCAGTTATCCCCAAGACTCAGGCCGACTTAGTTTTACCACTTCCTGCTGCCCAGAAGCAAAGCTGACAACCCTGTCTGGCCTACATTAGCTGCATAGTGAATATTAACACAGTTCTTCCTGTACCACCTTCCTTCCTAAAAATCAAGACCTACAAACGCTCTTCAAAAGTTCCCATGTAACCACTGTTTTGATTCCAGCTCTCAATTACAATAGCTGGTAACCTTGATATTTTGTGTGTGTTATCAAAAAATCAGCTTGGTTCAGTGTTGCATTCAAGTTAACCAGCCCTAGAAGGTTCAGAAGTGCAACACAGGAATCTGCAAGTTGGCTGCAGAAGTCAATTCAAGATAGTATTTTTAGCACTAGGTATACAATCACAGAATGGTTTGTGTTGGAAGGGACCTTAAAGCTCATCCAGTCCCAACCCCCTGCCATGGTCTGGGACACCTTCCACTAGAGCAGGTTGCTCAAGGCCCTCTCCAACCTGGCAACACTGCCAAATACAATCAAAATGTACAAATACTCATTACAATTTTCTACATTGTGACACTTTGCTCCTGCAGCTCTCTAGATTTTCAATTATTTGGGGTATTTTGCCTCTCTTATCCCAGGCAGTGCAAAACAAACCCTTTAAAAACCCACTAATTCTTATGTTAAGCTGATGACAGAGGTGGGAGTTAAATGGCAGAAACCTTTGAAAATTGTATTTACCTTTAAGGAGATTAAAAGCTTTAAAACCAATTTCAAATCTGTTTAAAACTACATTATTGCAATGTCACAAGGATCAATATACAGACCCAAGCCATAAGGAAAATACAACATTGCAAGCCCTGAATACAGGCAAAGAATATTTTGTATAAAAATATTATAAATTTGACTGCCTAACAGTTTATAATATTATTGATTTTGTTAGTATTATTCATCATAATGCAAGTAAAAGTGAAGTGGAGCTCATTTTCTAAAGACTGCAAACCACTTAAAGTATTTAGATCAGGAGCGGCCTTCATTTCTTTGGAGTACACAGCATTCCTTGGGGTGTGGAGGCATCCATCTACCTCTAAAATAAAAAAAATGCCTCCCCCCTATTTGATTCATACCCCTATTTTTTTATCTTTCCAATTAACTGTCTCCTGGAGATCAAACACCTCTTTGGTTATGGAGTCTATATTCTGCTGCATGCGTTGATTCTCCTGTAGTAAATAGAATGGAGGGAAAAATAAAAGAGTAAAGAGAAGTAAGGAAACAGGAAAAAAACAACAAACCACATTTAAATAAAGGAAATTAAGTAATAAAAGTAAACCAAAGAGTTTATGAGCATGAAATTAAAGAAAAAGGGTGCAACTTAATATACTCCTTACAAATACATGCAAGAGAATGGTAATTAATTTTATTTAATGTTGATGGGAAATTTAGTGCAGACAGAGCTACATTCTTGTTTTAGTAACAGTTCCCATTGCAGACTGGGGATAACGTCCTTTCTTATAGGAAAATAACTATGCTGTTGTCATGTCCAGATACCTTGAAGTCCTGTTTGAAAGTGAACACTAAAGTAACAAGTATTTTTATTAATGTTTGATAAAATAGAAAATCTTCATTTCTCTTCTAGGCTCATAGAATTATGTATGCAGATGACAAGAATTTTTAGGGCGAGTGACAATTTTTTGCCCTTCTAATGAGGGAACTTGATTTTACCTCTGGGAATGAAGACAATGTCTTTTTGCAAAAAGCTAAACGACTTCAGCTACATCTTCTATTTAATAGATGGAGAAGTTACTCAAACGGGCAAGGGAATCCATGCATTTGATGAAAATTCAACACAAGCTACATTCTACCAAACACTCCAGACAAATCTATTGCATATTTGTGATTCACATACTTTAAAAAGAACAAAAAACCAAAACCCCCCCAAACACCCCCAAAACCCCCAAAAAAGTATATAGGTTTGTTTTTTTGTTTTTTTGTTTTTTTTTTTAATTTACAGTGAATTCAAAGAGAATCCAGAGCAAGCAACAGCGCTACAACCAGAATTTGCTAACTTTTTCTGTTTGCCAGCATTAATCTGCTACTTTGGCTAATCTTATTGCTTTTCTTCTGCTAGTAAGTCATACCAACTCCAGTTCAGGAAGCACATTATTTTGTCAGTAATCATAGCAGACCTGGTACTTTTCAGAAGCCTTTTGGAGTTACTGTACTACAACCTGGAGAGCATAAGAATTTAACAGGGAAAGACATTGATCAATGAAGTGCAGTGTTATATAGCTTTTGAAAAATCAGGTTTGTTTCCAGAAGAAAGGGAAAAAGAACAGGGTGAGAGGGGAAAGGAACACACACTGCACACCCAGCAAAATGGTTATGGCCATGCAAACATTAGTTCTGCTTTCAAAGGGAAGAAAAGATATATAAAAAGATATAAAGAACATCCATGGGAACACAAGTCTCACAGGAATTAAGCATTTCACAAGATGCAATTCATCTGAAAATTGTACGGAGACATTTTGAACTCTGTAAATTTAGAGAGAACCCATGAGAACAAGATACGTTCTTTCTAAAAATGCAAGAGGATATTTAAGTTTGTTTTGTGTATGATGGCTGTTGCCACACAAATCTTACACCATATTGTTTACACACGTTCTGGCATACAGTTTCATGTGTACATACCTCTATCAATTCATCTCTCTGTCGAAGGCCCTCTTTAAGCTCATCCAGCTTATGCTGCAAAACACTGCACGTGTGTTTCTGTCTTTCCAATTCCTGTATCAATATAGTTTAAATTTTAGAAAAATTAGTAATAACACTTAACAGTATCTAAGAAATTCTGCAACAATTGGAGAAATTCTACAGAGTAGCTAAAAAAATAAATTAAAAAAAAAATTACAGAATCAGATTTTTAGGTAAGTTCTCCAGATGCTGACTATATAAAAGATTTTATTTAATAAAATGTGGAGTAAAAGATACCATAAAGGCTTAAGCACAGTATTAACAAGAAAACTCAGATATTGAATTTACCTGAATATTTGTGGAAGGATAACGTTGTCATAGATCTTCCCTTTTTAGGGAACATGTCCTATTTGATTTAAATTCATATTTTATCTTCAATCAGTGTATTACATTAATGTGCTTTTCTCTTCCTGGCAGTGGGGGTGTTAGTGGTGATTTAGTTTCTCTTATAAACCAACACAATACTCTAAACATATCAGGCCACTGAGATAGACTTTTCTACTAATCCAGAAGTTTTCAATTGTTCATTATAAGTAGTCCAAGGTTTCTACGGGTTACATTTAAAATTAGAAAAAGTATTAAAAATCAGTACCTTTGACTTCTCTTCATTCTCCCTATAGAACTCTGCTATCTGTTCTTCTTTCTCCTCAATGACATCTTTTAGGGTATCCACTTGGTAAACCAAGTTGTTTTTCTCATTGTCTAGTTGAGCATTGGAAACCATAGCTTTCTTGTACTTTTCTTCAACTTCAGCTAGCGAATCCTACACACAGTAGAAAGGCTTACATTAACCATACGTTTTTATGCACTGTTGTATTGCTAAAATATCACCACAAAGCTGAAGGATGCTGTTATACAGTAAAATTCCAACACCATTTTTGTTTCTGAATTGTATTTGTGTCTTCCCTTTAGCGACACCAGCTCAGTTTCCATTATTCAGGTTAGGTCATACACAGCAATGAAAAACCATCATTCCACAAGTATGAAAACTACAAGATAATATTCCACTTGCATTTTGTTACTCTGCCACCTTCACAACTTAACTCACAGGGGTAAAGTAGCAATATCACAGCCTTATCGTATTTTCGACGCATGCATGAGGAAACACTGCAGAATGAGGCAACAAATTTGGCAGAGAAGTCAGACAATGAAATGACTAAAAAAGATAAAGCTACTCAGAGTTATTTGTTAACTTAAATGCTCATTAAAGTAGTGCTGTATTGCCTCAAAGTTTTAAGGTAGTCTCACTTTTTCAGTAATAATGATTCCCTGCTTAAGCAGACATTTTGTCTTTGTGTTTCTTACTAAGATTTTTTTTACCATAAGGCATGTAAAGACTCACGTGCTTGATTCTCTACCTGAAGGTGCACATATGCTTTACTTTATACTGCCTTACACAATTATGACAATTTCAAAATGATTTATCCTATTATTCTTTTCTCAGCACTGTAACAAATGTGGACTATACATATACTGGAACAACTATCACTCCAGGCACTTTAAAACATGCAGTGATTTCAATCCGCATTGTTACAAAAAATGAGTTGCACAGTCCTAATTTTAGAATTGAAAAAGAACTATTATGCCATTCCCTCTCCAAAGTACATTTGTGCCCTCCTACAAATCCCCTAGTATTTCAAGTAATCTGTTCTTTGAAAGCCTAAGTAGCTTAACCTCAATTTTTCATTATTTGTATTAGGAGAGTAGAAGTACTAGAAGAGGAAGGGCCCCAGGTTTAGGTTTTCCAGAAAACAGGACAGCAGAACTAAGGGCTAAGGTATTAGGGGAGAAGGTGGCAACTCTCTCAGTTTCCTTAGAAAAAGCTGAGGAGTGCCGTCTGTGATACAGTAAAACCACATGACCTTCTTTGTTTCTGCTCTTTATAGGTATCAAGGCACATTATAAGAAATCCAAAAAAGTCCAGCCCTCAAACACTATTCCATGTTCTAAATCTCCATTGAGAAAGCTGTCCTTCAAGTACATATTTTATCTTTTATAATTTTTATCATAATCATATGTATTTATAGCTCTTTGTTCCATTGAGTGAATTCTGGAGTTTTGTGTTGGAGGAATACAGTATTTTAGAAACCCCAGAAAAAAATAACTTAAGACATAGCTTGATAGGCTACAGATCAGAAAAGACAAGACAGTATCATTCGTAAAAAGTGCCATTATCTTGGAAGCAGTAAACAGCAAACAGCAAAGACTAAAGATAGAGGGAACAACATAATGAAAAATAAAGAATAAAGTGCATTCAAGTAACTCTTCAAATTAAAACCACAGAAAAGATTTTTTTGTGATGGTGTAAACATGACAAATCTTGTAGACTGGTAGAACAAAACACCAGAGACAGCAAAACTTCTGAAGGCTTCCAAAGAATGATTCAATTTAGAGGAAAACATGAAAACACTAGGATTAAAACGAGTCCTTTTATGAAGAGACACAAAATGTAACAGAAAGTACAACTAGGGGGAAAAAAATCAATTTTATCATTGCTGTGAGCGTGGTGAGTAGAGTCATGCAGTAATTCAGGCTGGCAAAGATCTCTGGATGCCATCTGTCCAATCTCCTAATTAAACAGGGGCAAACAAGACAGAGCTCCTCACACCTCATCTCCAGGAATGTAGACTGCACAACCTGCAACCAGTGTTTGACTGCCTTCCCTGTGAAAAGTCTTTTTCTTGAGGTCTACCTGGAATTTCTGCCCTTACAATGCAACTTATGTCTGTTGCACCCTGCCCTGTCACTGTGCACCTTTGAAAGGAGTCTGCCCTGTATTTTTTACAGCCTCCTATCAGGCAGTTGGGAAACAGCAATGCTGTTGCTGCCCACCCCCTAAGACTTATCAAATCCAGTTGTTTTGACCCCTTAATTTATGCCATGTCCTCTAGGACTGTAGCCTAAAAGAGGAGATCAGAGTGGGGTATAAAAGATTGAACTAAAATGTCATTAATCAACAAGTTAGCACGGGAGAAATATGCCATCATCAAAGTGAAATAAATTGATTTGGGATGGAAGAGTGAGAATTGCTTCCAAGAAAGAAACCAAACTATGCCTAAAAGTCTCCAACTGGTTAAGAAAACTGGAACATTGCTAAGAGTTCTTTGGAACTGTTCCTTGTTTCCAGTAAAGTATTCCACATGTCCCCTATGTTTCAAGAATTCCATGTACTTTCAGTTATCTTCTAGTTTGGTGGGAAAGAACACAGATTTAAAAGAATTTATGAAGCACTTGAAAGAGGCCGTGGGATGCCTAAAGATGAAGCAGTAGGAACATGCTGGAATGAAAATGGATAATAAGGCTCTGCACACAACCAAAAGCTATGAAGAAATGCCACCCACAGTTCCTCAGTAATGGCAAAGGGCTATGCAAATTAGCCTGCTTGGCTAGAACAAGATGATTAAACCCAGCAGACATCAAGAGAACGTTCTGTTAACTGCATAAGCAAAATTCTGAGAAAAGAAAAAGGATCCCTTTCAAGTTGATACAGGGAACATAGAAGCAATCAACAAAACTGAATCAAACTGAGACATAAAAGGATTTGAAGACCTAGTTAAACCAAAACTATCCACTTTAAAGTTATTCTACTGACACTAGATTTTTAGTATAGTTAAGACCACAGCTCTTGGTGTGAGGAATGGTCAACAGAGATAGGAAGGTAGTGTGATTACAAATAGCTGTTACTCAGCTGCTGAAAAAAACCCCCCAACACTTAAAAGTAATGTAAAAGCAGGTGCCCTACTAACTCTGAACGTACACAAGACAAATCTGACAAAGCAGAGGTTGAAAAACAGGTAGTATCTTCCTAATTAGGAAGAAAGATACCCAAAAGAATGTCTATGGAAGGCAAATTAATTTAGAATCATATTATGCAGTATTTACAATACCATAAAATGCAATTCAATTTTGTAAGCCAAGCCCAGATCAAGATCTCACTATTGCACACCTGCAATCTTCAGTAAGTGTAATGGAGTATAATCAATAACAGAGCATTACTAATGATTCAGAGCAATCATCATGAGATGCTGTCAAACATGCAAAAGTTTAAGAGATCTATTTTGAAAATATGAAGCAATCTCACATTTCATTCAAATTTAGTACAATCGGAGCTACGTCTAATAATCTTGTAATCTACTGCTCTTTCAAGTCATTTAATATTCATTTGGCAGTGTGATTAAAACAAGATGTATTTCATCTGAGCCTGTGGCTATCAGATTCAAGTTATTTATTCATGAAAGAGGAAATAATTTTTGCTACAATGAACAGCTCAAATTACACATGTTCTCTTTACTATGCAATCTAGTATGTTGTTTAATCAATGAAATTCAAGGAAGCTGTTGCACTCATCACTGTCACAATGCTCTAATACAAGCAGCATTCATTAAGTTCAGTCTCTATGTGGATATAAAACATACGGAAAGATCCCTACTTTTACATGGAGCTATTGACAATTAGTTAAGAGAACAAATCCTGAAAAAAATTGAAAGCTACATTGTTTGCTGTATTCAGTTTCCCTTCAACACAGAAGAGAGGAAAATAGTCATCCTTTAACTGCAAACCGTTATCTGTGTGAAAACTTACAAAAAAAGAATACATACTCATTTAAACAAGTCAAAATACAGATAAATCTCATTCACCTAATGCTGAAAACACCAGCCTTCACAGATAAGGATTTATATTCATGGGAATATAAACCAAAAGCAGAAAAAAACCATACATCTTTCTTAATGACAAAGGATTAAACCAAATCACCGTCTCCTGCAAGCAGTATGCCTGTCCAAATTCATTTCAGCACATCTTTCACAATTATTACTTCAGCTTTGCTTTGTAAGATGTAGTATTTGTTGAAGCTTGAAAGGCTAATGCTTAAGTTCTCTGTCATAACTCTAGCCCATTTCTTTCCTTCCCATTCAATACATGGTAATTATTTTGAATACCCATTTATTTGCTAATAAAACTCTGAAAGATATAAACTGAACTGCTTATTATGTCCCCAGAAAACACCTGGTAAAAATACAGAAGTTTAACAGTATTTTAACAAACCAAATAATGAACATACACTCTCTCTCACATACATTTATATCATGCCTTAATTGTCTTGCATGACAAATTTAAGCTGATGCTTTCTATGCACTAGAAGTTAGTTACATGCTTTGAAGAAGAAATTCAAAAACTTGTTAGTAAAGCCTTATGTAGTTAGTGGAACCAGTGATATCTCCATTACCCAAAAATACCCATACAGAATGCATGCTTGGGAAGAGCCCTGATACCTTTAGTTCTTTAAGTCCCTGCATGTATCTCCCTTCTACATCGTGTATCTGGTCCTTAAGATCATAGATATCCTGCAGGACATAGGAATGAACCATTGCATGAGAAGTATGGGGAAATAGTTTACAGTAGAAAAAAAAGCATTAAAAGGTGTACATGCATTTCTGTCAATTGCCAAAGCCTGCAATAATGCACAGAAATTATAATGAATTCAAAACAACATGATGGAAAGATTTGGTTTATACCCCTGAATCCAAGCCATCTCACACAAGACAGAACTGTTTCAAAATTTGACATGAAGTTTAACTGGAATAGAAGCTACAGTGTGAGCACCATAAATATTTATGAACACAACAAATTACCAAGATAAATTTTCTGTGATTGAAAATTACATCCTTGTAACTTTTTCTTACTGTTAAGAAACCAGAAGTTCTGTAACAAAGAACAATTCCTCCTAACCACAAACACAATTTCAAGCTATCTCCAAATTCTCTGAAAATGTAATTTACCCGTAATTCACTGAGAGATGCATCAGGATCCACCCAACTGCTTGTGTCTCCACTTCCTCTCCTAGATGAGTTGCCACTCAGAGGAGTTGCACTCACTGAATTGCGAGATGATGGCTTAAAAAAAAGGAAAAAGTAATTTATCAGGAATCATCCTGTCATTTTGGCATTTGTGACCTAAATAAATTCCTTCACAGTCATAGAATACTTTCCTCTCTTCTTTTTACCACTTCTTAGCATTAGCCTACAGACAATATTTTCCCATTGGTTATTTCCCAGCACTTATTGGTGAACTGCTGGTTTCTCTTTCATCAGTTATCATAACATTACAGTTTTGAGCCGTCTGTACAGAAGGATTTCATAAAGAGGCTGCTAGTGCTGGAAAACTGTAGGAGTTGAAAATACTTCTAAAAACTCTGATTTCTGCCACCCTGGATTCAGAAGGCAGTCTCCAGTGGAATCTAGCACATGAATTTTTATAGCCCTAGCCTCTTAAAATTCAACCTTTCTTGCTAAGTGTTTCTCACACAGAAAATGAATTCTCTAAGAAACTGATCCTTGCTAAAAGAATAAAGTATAAAAAAAACCAACTAAAGAATAAAATTATTTCTTTAGGAAAGAAAACATACAAAGCATTAATTTTGGAGACAAAAACTACGTCTAAAACCACCTCTTTGCAAGCTCTTAAAACCGAACAGCATTTATACTTTTGGGACTGTTATAATAATTGTAAATTTGTAGATCAACACTGACTTTCAATAATTTTTGACTTAAAAGCGCTTACCCTTGAAAAGATTTCTGAATGGGACTTTTCATTCTTTTCTTCCAGCTGAAAGAGAAAAGGGAAAGTGATCACAAAACACATTTTGTAATTAGGGACTACTGCTTCACCATCTTCTTTTCAAAGATACTGAGCGAGCACAGATCAAGACAGGAAAAAAACAACCCCAAAACATCAGGCTGAAAAACAAATCAGTGTTTGTAAAGAAAAAGCTAGAAACTTTTTTAAACTTAAGACATTCATTACCAATACTGAAGTACTGAACAACAAAACATGTTTCATTATATTAATTTTCAGTTGGGTAGTGACCACAACACTTGGTGGCATAACAAACACAAAGCTTCATGCAAGTGCACTTCAGTGTGAACATCCGAGTTATTAGAAAGCATACTTGTTCCTTCAATCTCTTTGGTGAAACCTGCAATTACATCAGAACAAAACTAATTCAGGCAAAAGCCCATAACTGAAGTGTACTCATGAGTAGCAACCTACAAAATAAGGTAAATTCACATTCTATGTATTGAAACCTAAGCAAAAGAACTACTACATCCCCACCTTCTTTAGAAAACACTGACAGTGGAAAAATCATATTGTAGATTTCCATATTTTCTACATTTCCATAAATCAAACTATGTGGAATTAAATGAAGACCTTAACATGTAGCCATATTTTTAAGAAACAATATATATTGAGTATGTTACCTCAAACATTTTGTTTCTCTAAGAACATTTGGTTTTCTCCCAGCCCAGAGAAGGAGATTTGGAAGTCTGCTACAGTTACATAGAAATAAGTGTTACTTTAGATCTTTCTTTTTCCTTCTATTGTGGTTTCTGTAGAAATAACATTGTATTTCCAGGGCAAATTCATCATGTCCAATGATGCACTGAAACTGTAAATTGCAAATATTTGTCACCACTGTAATGATAAAATGATGTGAAGAACACAACTGATCTGAACTATCAGCTTAGGATAACTTACAGATATAAATTTTGAATCTAATAATACATAATGGTGATGATGATAATAGAAGCAACCGAGAAGGTAACCTCAGCCTCCATATTTTCTTTCAAGAAAGCATTAATTTCAGAAAAACAG
>JBCJKH010027874.1:0-13672 GCA_039877255.1 Loriculus beryllinus | reverse complement strand
CAGGTAGTGAGAAAATCAGGATTTGTCCTTGACCTGGTGACATGTCTGTTCTTCACTTTTTAACAAGAATATGGCTACCATGTTAAATGTTACCCTTTCGCAGTTATTAAATATTTGTCAATACTCCCATTGTTATGCAAATCATATATCCTACTCATGTATTCATGCAGCATTTAAAATTGCAATTGCTGGATTATAGCAGCCTTTATTATCATAACTGAATTTTTTACCTTGATTTAACTCAAAAGCTTTAATGCTCCATTAATGTATGGTACATTGGATAAAAGACAGATGATGAGATTTGAATGAGCTCGTATCTCTCAGTCATTTCATCTCTATGCTTATGAGTGGGATAAAAATATGGTTTTGAGGGCAACAAAAGTTGGAGGGATAACAGAGAGTAAAACAGTATTCAGAACTACTGATTTAGATGTTGAGGAAGGAAAATATTTATAAGTTCAAGTATCCATGACATCCAGTGATGTCAAAAAGGCAATAAGCACTGACAGCAAAAGAGAAATAATTGTAATACCACAATTTTGGAGTTGAGATTGTGATCTCACAATAACTAATCTCGTTCATTTCCAGTTAAAGCAGCAGAAATAATTTTCCTAAGTGATACTGCAGGTAGGGCTTGGTTTTCCATCTATGAAGATGTCTTTATCCTCTCTGTCTCTCTGTCCTCTTTGTCTTCCCTGAGGATGGAGAAAATACTGCACGTGAACTAAGAGCATTTTGGGTTTGGGTTTTTTATTATTATTATTTTTATTTTAACTTTTTTTAAGCCTGACAATTCCTGGGGAGAATGTGAGAATCTGTAAATACTGATGAAACTATTTCAGCTCTGCAAATCAGAGATAAGTGCTGTCTCATCTATGATGATTATGAGCTACACTAAAAATGATCAAACTGTAATTGTATTACCTTTCTGAAAAATAATCTGGACTATCATACAGGAATACAAGATTATTTTGCATCTGTCCTTGCTAAGATTTTTCACTAGCCTGTAGCAGTTTGGACGGCCAACTTTATCCATGTTCTCTTCTCACATTCAATGTTTTAATTTTTGTACCTTTAACTCTTGGAATGAAATCAAGGGACCATTCAGCAGTTTGACTAAGTTGCCATCTCCAGTGAACAGTGACTAGACTGTTTAGTGACTAGATCATTTCTAATGCAAGGTAGCAGGAAGAATACAGCAGTTAGAGGAAAAGGTTTTAAGACAAGTCCCTTAGTCTCCCTGAAATGTTTCCTTTTACCAAAGGGAAACAAGACCTTCCTTCTTTAAGCCCTACCAGCAGACAATGTCTAGTAAACTTACCTACATATTTCTAGCTGCCTTTTACTGGTAAAGAGATTTATTAACTTTTTATGTGTTCAGAATTGCTTTAACTCCTGAGTTCATGGAGGACAATGTGTGGGCTCACTGGCAGGATGAGACAGTCCTCCTAGGGCTAGGGAACCTCCCATCACCCAAGTGTTTACAAGAAGGTGCCTTGTCCTCTTGTTGACTGTCCACCTTGCTCCTTGTCCAAACACCGTATTGTTTCAACCCCACATAATCACAGTGGCTTGTGTTTAATGCCATATCTAATGTGTACAAATCATGGCAGTATTAACAGATCATTGCAGTGCACTGTTTGGTCAATACAAGTCATTCAGATAAACCAGAGTTTTTTTGAAAGATCAGGCTTGCTCACCCTTAAAGTTGTCTGTTTTTTTTCAAGACACACCCTAAGAGTCTATTTTAAGATTTAAGGAGTGGAGATAACTCCTCATTTAGTTTGTCTTCTCCTGGTAAGCTGCTGCATAGTAGACAGATGGCAGACCTACAAGCGATTGCTTCAGTGCTCTTGTTCTGATTTTTTTCAGGCTTTTCTCAGTGATATTAGGACAGTTCTTGGTTTCCAGTTTATTCTTTTGGGGTTTTGTACTGAGCTCACGACCAAAGCACCAGAGTGACATGCAGTAGAGCATGGAGCAGCACAAGGAACAGCTGGTGTATGTGTGTTCTTACCCTTTCCTTGGGGGGATGAATATTTGCAGCCAAATGTTTTCATTTGGAATTATTTTTGAAGTTGTGCTAATAAGAGAGAAGTGAGGATAAAAGCAATGTGCTTGGTGTTCAGTGTATGAGCAGTGAGACTGGTTATGTCCTTATTTTCTTGCTTACCCCAAGCACTGAACAAGCCTCCAGGCATTACCTGTCTACTTCACAGACAGGCTTTACTCTTTGCAGAGAATACGTTATGGATATTATGTCTTTGCTGCTCTAGTGGGAAAAAGCTGTTGTTTGGTTTTGTTTTTTTTTTTTTTTTAGTGGAATAAGCTGAAGGAAAGCTCAACAAAAATTGAATTTCTCAGTCTCCAGGCCTGTAGATAGCTATTTTTCCAAGGAAAGTAGATGTTCCTAAGTACTGAGAAGTTGTGCTGCTATTTCAGTGAAGCCAGTGACAATTTGGCTTATCTACAGTACAACCTCTGTGTATGAAACAAGATGAAAATTGGACAGGAAGCAACACTGAGAATTGTTCTCTTGGAAATGAACTTTGGAGCCATTACATACTGTCCATGGCATCCTGTTTGGAGCAGTAGAAATGAACCAGAAATGAGATTACTGTCATTTTATTCTCAGATACTTCTTTCTGTCAAAGGATATTTTCTAAGCTAAATCTTGTCTTTAATCAGGCAAAATTTGATTCCATTGTCCTTATGTTGTGTCACTATGGCAACACAACATGAAACAGTGCTTTGGGCTGGCTGTCACCAGCTGCTTCCCCAACCATGTCCAGTAACTAGCCTCCATTATAGACTCTGCACTCCCTTGAGTGCAGGGTCCAGTGCCTCCTGTTGTCTCTAGCAATGCTATTTTAGCTCTGTGAAGGAATCTGTGGTGAGTCAGAATATTACCATGGACATTTTGGCATGTTTATACTCCCATAAGTATTGGGGCGCAACAGAAGACCTATTAGTATACAGTAGCAGGATGTGGCAGAGAGCAGATGACCTCCAGGAGCTGTGCCACTCCTTGTACCATGAGGCCCCTGACTCACAGGAGCAGGGGCATTACGCTCACTAGCTCTAGTATGAGGAACAGCCCCACTACAGCAGCTGAGGCTTCACAGCTCAGCACTTACCTACAGTTTTAGGCAAGGCAGTGCAAAAACTCTGCAGACATGCTGCTGTCATTGCTGGTGATGTACAGGTTGTACCTACCTGGACTGTAGTCATGCCTCTGTGTTGACTTAGCCCTCAAGACTTCAGGTTTCCCAATGCCCCCTCTTGCCAGAGGAGGTTAGTGTGCCCTCAGTGTGGAGCACTGAGTCAACTCAGCCTGGCCCAATTTTACTTACTCCTTAATGAATATGCTAGTAAACCATGTTTCTATTCTAGAAGGGTAAAAATGAGTCTTTCTGGAGCAAAGCTTTATCTCTAGCAGGATAATTATAGTGAATTATCTGGGGGTACTGTTCCGAGGCAGCAGTTCCCAGGCACTTTCTTTGAAGAATGTACCTCTGCAAATGTGAGAAGGATGATTTTTGGCAATCCACTATTGATTACAGAAAATTGTTAAATTCTAGTTTTACCCTCAAACATTTGTCTCTCTTCTGCCTTGTTTGGGAAGATGAAGCTTCACAGAAAAAGAACAGTAGGTCTTATTGATACTATCTCTATTTTACCTAATGGCTCATTTAACTCCGTCCTCTCTGCCTGCCTCCCTCCCTTTCCCTTCCTTTCCTCGCTGCTTCTGGCAAGCTAATTAGGTTGCTCCCTCAAGAAAAAAAATCATACAAGGCCATAATAGCCATATCAGAAGAAGCTAGGATAAAACTCTATACAGTATAACCTTATAAGTACCTCTCAGCTTTTCAGAATGTTTCCCTACCTGTTTTCTTCTTATTGTTCACTTTGTAAGGAGGACTCTCTCATCCTGTGTTCTATGCAAGTATTAAGTAAATTAATTGAAAGAAATTATGATTTGTGTTTCCTGAAATATGCTTGTTTATTTCACTTTATTCCTTGTATTTATACATTTTAAGTGCTGAATCTCAAGCTTTGTCCAAAAATCTCTCATTGTATATTTCTATATCTTCCCTTTTATAAATCCTTAACCTTCTGTTAGACTAATATTAAAATTCTTCAGACATAGAGTAGCAATGTTCATAATCTCCAGTTCATTATCTTAATTAGATCTGTCTTACATTATCCCACAGTTTATTCTCATACTTTAAAGGTGATCAGCCTTAGAAGGGAATGTGAGCAGAATTTAGTGAATTCTATTGTGGCAGCATTTCCCTGATCTCACTTTGGATCTTTCAGGTGCAATAATGATAATGCTGCTGGTGTAGTTAATTAAAAATTGCATTTGAATGGTATGAATATTCATTTTGGGGAATGAACACAGGATTAACTCAAGGGGGTAAAATGTCTGCAGTAGCCCAAGGATGTGAAGTGAACCTGGATCCCCATTAAAACACAAATGAATCATTAAAAATGATGGAAATTTAAAATCCTCCCACCCTGCAAACTATTAACAAAGTATTGCCTGGCTCAAGCCTATCTCCTAAGGTGGCAACAGACATTACTGTTCATCCTTCGGTAACAAATTATAAGACATATACTTGACATATGGCTCTGCCCCAGAGCTAATACCCAGTGCTAAATCTTCATTAAATAATTAAGAAGGGCTACTGGCTTTTTAAAAGTCACAGGTTGAAGTGCTGTATCTGTAAAATTCAGGTTACTTTTAATAGCTTTCTGGGGAAGATCAAAATTACTTTCCCAGGAAGTGATTGTGACATCCAGAATGCTGTTGGGGAGGATACGGACAAGAGCTGCTGAGACCTTTGATAATGAAGCTCTCTATACCCAAATGATCTCTCTGGCAAAACTGAAGACTTTATATTCTGGTCAAGAATGTTGAAAATGTATCTTTTCTTTGTCTTGTTAATAGTGCCACTGAAAATAGCAAAGTGGTTTCCTTTTATTTCCCCAACATTTATTTATTGTCTTTTTTTCTGAATAAGAGAAACGTCAAATAATGAACAGATTTAAAAATTCTATTTGGTACTGCAGGATGATTAAAAAAAATGGGACTACAAACTAGAGATAAAGCCTCTTTGGTGTCGAAATATTATGTGAAGTTTAATGGGCATTTAGCAGAGAATATTTTGCTTGCCGTTAGCTAGTTACCAAGGAAATTCACAGGATGCATGTTCTAAAATAAAATGCTCTGTGAATAAACTGGGGTCAGCTAAGGTAACTTGCATGCTGCTTTTGACTGGGACACTGGGGTCCAGGCTTACTGTGCATTCAGAAATAAGGGCATTGATATTGTCTCCTCTCCTTCCTCGCCCTGCATATGAGTTACTTCTAGTTTCAGGCCTTCTCTAGACATCTCCCTGGGAAAGCCCAAATTCACCCATCACTTATCTCACACAACACAGAATTTGTCCTTCCTTGTGCAAGAAACAGAAGCAGGGTGTCTTATTGATCCAAGCTGGATCACCAAATAACGTTAAGGAGGCTTTTCACAGTAAGAATCCCTTCCCCCTATTCTCCTAAGTGAGGATAGATAAAAGTAGGATTCTGGTAACTCACATGTTTTCTCATACTTTTTATACTGAAGAGGAGATATTGCCAGCCTTTCTTTAGGGAGATGTAGCAGGGACATTGATAGTCTTTGAGTTAGTGGGGATCTCCCAACTAATTTGCTCCTCTTTGATCAAGTGGGATAAAACAAGTGAGTCCTGTCCTTGGCCTTGCAGGTGTTTGTATTCAAGAGGTCATCTTTTTTTCTAGTCCCATGTGGGTTCTTTGGAGTTGAGCTATAATTTGAAAATAGTATCATAGGAGTAAATGCAGGAAAGATTAAGAAGTAACAAAAATCTATTATCAGTATTTAATCTGATATTTAATTGCTATTAGCAGCATTATTTTCTGTATATTAGATAAAAGAAATGTGATAAATAGCTCAGGGTCATTGTGTCTAGACACAGCATACATAAAGGCTACAAATCTTTGACTATGGGGGCACATTTAAGGTTCCTAACCACTGGTGAACAGTGTCATTGAAGATAATGTAGAATATGTGTGCCTGATATGGTAGGCCTGAGACAGCGACTACAGTGGATCTGGCCCCTCTAGAGTTTTAATTAGTTGACTCACTCTGAATTGTGTTTGACATCTTAGTTTCCTTATACAGAGAAAATATCTGGGTTTTAGAACACTCAGCCCTTTATGAAATCAGATTCCTCAACATCTAAATACTACCAGAGAGCTGCTTAAAAAAAATCTCTGCCATAGCGCATTAGTGCAAATGTATGCCACGTGCGAACTCTGCTGAACAGAGTAACGTGAGGACTTAATTTGGCCTGTTAATTAGACTTGAGAAGGAGATTGTGGCCAGACAGAGGCTGTGCGGCTGTGGGAAGAAAGAATGAACAAACTCAGACTTTTTGTTCATCTGGTCATGCTTTTCATCCTTGTTTACCTGTCTGGCAATCGTTGTGCATAGATTTTATTGTTCTTTAAAATTTATCCTTCCAGTGAATGCAGATAGTGAGGAACTGCTGTTTCTTTCCTCCCCTATGGTTTCACATCCCTGTGAAGGCCAGGATTAAGGTGATAGGGTACCTGGATTTGCATTAGTGCCAGAGGTTTTCCTTGGGCTTTCTTTGGAGGAGTAGTCACATCTATTTATTCATGGAATGTCATGGTGCTCAGTTCTGAGGAGGAGCATGCACTTGCCTTTTTACCATGCTTCTGTTTTGTGTATTATTGTGGAGTCCAAGGGTCTATTTTCTGATATTTAGTCCCACTGATAGTGTGATTTAATAAGAGGAAAGAATGATATGGCTGCATCCTGCCCATTATGCCCTTAGGAAGAGATCTTTATTTGCTGTCAGATGTCACTGATGGAGCATTTGGCTTCCTTTCATCAAGTGACAATTGCAGTTTTAAGAGTACAGTGTAGAGTGCCACTTTAAAGCCAAACATCTCAATTCACAAGTGAGGCAAGGATAAAGTTGTGCAGCTGGAGGATGCTATTTCTTCTCGGCAGCTGTCATTGAAAAGGCATGTGAATGCTCTAGATGTCAGGTGTCCTAAACGCTTCATCCAAAGTTTGTCACATGGCTGGTAATGTCACATGAAGTGTTGGAAAGAAGTTTCTGTACATATTAAAATTCTTCTCTAGGCAAGCTTGCCCTGGAATTTGCTATACTGAAATTTTAGAAAATAAAGAATTAATGTGAGATCTGCAGCAAGCTGTCCATGTTTTTTTACCAGAGTCACGGAGCCTTTTTATGGCACTCATGAAAATGCTTGATTTCAGTAGGAAAAATGGCCATGACAAGTCCTCTGCCCTTGCCCCAACTCCAAAAATCCATAGATATACAAGGTAACACATTCATCTTCTAAAGACAGATGCATGTATGCAGTGGTGGCCATGAATTCAAATGGGGATAAAAGAGTATTCCAATATAAGACAAGACTTTATAAGACTATAAACTGTAAGTTTTCCTTATATGCCTCTTCACCTTTTCTTTCCCTTCTTTGCTGTGAGCTGATTTCATCAATGGGATGGGAAAAAAAAAAGAACAGCTGAACAGCTGAAGCCATGAGGAGCATCCAGTTCTTTTCACTTGATTCACACTCCTGTCTTCTTCTAACAGGTCCTTGCTTGGAGGAGTACAATGGTTGAGAGAGCTGATGTATGGAGGTGGTTGGGAACTCTGTCTATATGAAGGATCTCAAGTCTCAGGTGTGTGATTGGTACCTTAGGTAGCCGAGATTGCCTGTGGAGTGATTCCCAAGTTTGCATATAATTTGGTCTTCGGAAAGTAGATGGTTACTGAGTTGCACTCATTTTTCTCCTCTCTTTCTGGAATGTATTCAGTGTGAACTGTGCTTTATAGCCACTGCACTGTCAACGTACAGGAGCACTTATTGTGAATTAGTGAAGAAAAACATGAACTTAGGAGCTGTTTAGGTCTGATAAGTCTGGTGACATCTGGGGGCAGGAAAGGGTGAGGTTTGAATCTTATTTAGTGATGCATTTGGCCTTGGACTCTGGTGTTAACATAAAGGTTTTCTGTAATGCCCTGTTCCTTTTTGGTTGCTGCTGGTTGGCTTTCTCTGTGTACCAGTTCTGTCAACTACTGAAATCAGAGTACCTCTTCCTATTCCAGCTGGCAGTTACCAAAGCTATGTGAAATAGAACTGGGTATACAGAAGAGCACATTCTTTTGTTGTTATCTCAAGTAAAGATATAACACTGGAAACAGGGATATTTATTGATGAAGGGGCCAACAACCACTGAGTGCTGGAATTATGTTAAAAGAAGCAAGACAAATGGGGAGAGAGGAGAAATCCCCACCTGTCAAACATCACATCATTATAGGTGAGTCTAAAGTGTAACAGCATCTTCTTCCAGTCCATTAGTTCCTCTGCATAAGGAACCTTTCGCTAACACATGCCTGTGGTTCATTTAATTGATTTTTAGATGAAGATTATGAAAACATTATTTACAATGTGCCTCACTGCATTATGTTCGTATCACATTTTATGAGGTAAGGAGCACTGGGCCTCACTGTACCAGTCTCACTTCTGTGCTCATGATCATAGGATATTTTGAGAGTTTAGGTGAAGGGCAACAAGGAGAGTGAGCTAGAGAACTACCAGTAATGTCTTACTCATTTTGCACTGCAGATGGCAAATCCATGATTATTGTGGATGACTGGAGTAATAACCTGCATGCAAGTCTCCTAAGAACTCATGATTTCACTTTGTGTCTCAGCCGAATGCAATTGGTTCCTTGTTGCACATAGAGACTTATTTGGGACATTTCCAAAGGCTGTTCTATACTTAATAAATCTTAATATAGTTGTAATGATTGATAAATATTGCATTTAGATTTGAGCATAAGATTTGTTTTCCAATTTGTATGAATGGTGAAGAAATAATCTTAACAGCTTGACTGCATATGTGGCCTTACAATTTTCTGTGATATGTTTGTATGGTATGTTGAACAAAATGTGACTTCTAAGATGAAAGCATGGTTTGATTTCCATGGAAGAGTAACAATGGCAAGAAGAAAGGGATACAGAAATGTCAGTCTTCAGAATATAATGAGAGCAAGCTACATTTGTATTATTTCCTGTGCTTAAGTTTCATTACATCTATTTTCTCAATGAATACATTGCATAGTATGCTATTTCCTCTTCTCATTACCATCTTTGTCATGGAGAGGAGGTTATGGAATCTTAACGATTCAGTTATTTAAACCTTTTTGTTAGTCTCTGTATTTTGAATGACTTCTCTGTTTCACCTCTTCCCTAAAGTTACTGAATTTGAGAATAGGAGTTGCTTTCAAATTAAATTACTCAGCAAGAAAAAGGGTAAGGTAGTTCAGATTGCTATTATCACAATTACAGAGATTAGAGCAAAGATGAGGAAAATAATAAAAAAAAAAAAGAAAGAAAAAGCACAGTCTGAATCTTCACTAGCTTTTCACTGCAAAGCAGAGGAAACAATAATAAATATTATATGTGAGTCTGAGTCAAAGCTCACTGGAAATGACAGGTCCCCACATACCAATCCTAAAGAGATTGTTTAGGTTTCAGACACTATCAAATCGGGGTAGTTCTGTCTTTATAGTCCAAAGCAATGATAATCACTAACATTGTGGTCTTTAAAAGTTTTGCCATCTTAAAAAACGTATAAATATGACTGGTTACATGCATTTGAAATATTTCAGGAATGATATTTATAAGGCTTCTTTGTCTTCAAATGAGAGGAGAAGAACAAATCCCTCTACACCAGGATTCAAGGTGCTTGTCAAGTGATATGGATTGAAATGGACTGCAGAGTGCTTGGGATCCATAGTCCCTGGACAAAAAATTGTGTTAAAAGTGCTTAATAAAAACCAAACATTTGTATCAAGATGCAAAGTATGTTTACACACAGTGTGACTGAATGTATTCTGCCAGCCAAATAACTCTCACCATTTAAAGGCATGACTGAGTAGTCTGTGATGCTTCACAGACATCTGAGATACTCAACCAAGAGCATTAAATGGTAAAAGCCAAGATTAAGGATTCAGCATTTTCCAGTATCATTAAGACCCTGAATGTGTTCAACTGGCCATTCTAAATGGTAAATACACTTCACAGGCATATGCCCTGTCCTTTCTATAAAGCTTGTTTTCCTACAGTGGGCAGGGAGATTGCATGAGAGACTCATGGAAAGTGCACAGGCAACAAATACAGGGAAAAATTTTATCTGCAAAGAATTTTTAGAGTGCGGAATTGCTTTATTTACTCACATTCTCCAATCTTCATCTAAATAAACAAAGTACTGTCATGGGATATGATGCAATACTGACAATAAGTTTTTATACTCATTCACCCTGAGAAGTTTCAACAGATATAGTTTACCTGTCAAATGGATTTAAACTTGTATTGTCATTGCCTTGCATTCTGCACCTATTGCTTTTTTATTGCAGTTCCATGCCTCAATAGACACTTTGATTGTTTATATCTGCTACTTTGTTCACATGAGTCTCCCTGTAATCTGTAGTATCAAACCCTTCATTTTAATACTAAAACCCAACATGTGCTCTTACAATGATTATTAACTTAGGGATATGGCAGCCAAAATGATATTTTGCTTTCTATTCTCTCCTTTTTTTTTTTCTGTGTATGTGGCATGGTAGGCAACAATCCACTTAGTTCAAGAGCTCAGCTTAATAAAGGAAGCCTTTCAGAAGGGTGTTGTGGGTACAGCTGCAGACATTTCCACAGATTTGATTACCATGCTCTACACAGCCATAATAATAAAACTTGGCTACCCTTGGCTTGGCTATTATTTTAAATTCATAAGATCTGAATCCTAACTTTCAGCACAAGGTATAACTGCAATTTAACAAGTCTTCTAAGCATGTAGTTGATCTTAAACACATTTCCTAAAAATGAATGTTAAATGTTTTGCAGGGCTGAGGTTTTAAGACTTGATCCTAAGTCTTAAAACTTCAAGCTTTAAGACTGATTTTTATTTGAGATGAATAAACCGCTCTACAATTCTTAATGTTTATTCCTCTTTTTCTTCTACTATTTAAAATAATTTCAAACAAGTTCAGCTTAGTTTCCCAAAGAAAGGAGGCTAATGAAATTATTGCTGAATTAATACGTATGTGGATACACATGTGTTTTACTGTACTTTCTCTCATCTCCTTATAACTACTGAATTTTTCACCCTATTCCAATCAGTGTGAGAAAAAAATAGTGTCTCAAAGATGAATTTCCAAACACTTTGTGAAATTTATAGCTGGGTGGAGACAGAAAGAAATCTCTCTTGGCCCAAGGAAGACTGCAGTATGAGAGCCTGATACCCAAAAATATACCACAGAACTCAACTGTAGAACCCAAATTTATAGGAAATCATCTCTACCATTACCTTGTTTTCTGTTGTTTGATTGGGTTCTAAGGATGACTGGTTTTGGAAGGTGTTGGGGTAATGATAGCAGGTGTTTTCCATTTAGATACTCCTAACAAAAACGAGACTATTTGAAGTTATTTCAGTCAAGTATGAAGAGATATATCAGTGGACTGTGCCTATGATATTACAATTTCTGGAAATAAATACTTTGCCAGGGATGATAAGTGATAAGGACGGGGAATAAAAAGAAGCGAATGTAAAACTGGGTTAGGAGAGTTATTTCACAGAATGAAGTTTCAGTTTTGTTTCTTGCTGTATGGGTTTGCTACTTAGTTATTTTAGTTTAAGAATTTCTTATTACTTTATAAAGGTTAATTATACCTCTTAATGCATGCCCCAGTGCTGACTTCTAACCTGTCTTTTACTCTTTCAGTAAGAATACTAAAATACAGGGAGTCTAAGTAGATGACTGAAGGCTCTGCTGCAAGTTTCTGGTTATATCTCCAGAGCCCAGTACTCTGAACAAGCCTACTTGATACCAGAAGCACCACAGTCATTCTAATAAAATAGTCTTTCTGGGATTAAATTACCCTCAGCAAGTGACTTGAAACTCTAGTACATTTTATACGTATATCTTCAGTCAAGATAAGGATAACAACCTCTGGTTCCACAATTTATACTTTCGGTGACACCCTGGAATTTTGCCTCCTTAAAAAGAAGACAAAATGTCACTTCTAATCTGACAGAATACACTGGTTTATTGTGCTAGCCCCTGGATATATGCTTTTAAATATGTACAGTATAAGAAACAACACAACCCTTTTTCTTTAAAGAAGGGTGACATGTAAAGGAAGAATCCCATAGACTGAAATGGAAACATAAACCAGAAACCATATATTTCACATTTTAATTCTTTTTGGGGTGTGCTAGCACCACAATTTCCTAATACATATTTGAAAACTAATTAAACTGTATTGCTTATTTGTAGGCAGAATAAGAACCATTCACATTTCTTCTTGAGGTCACTATATTTTCTGATTTCTCATTTCTCTGAATTCTTCTGATTATGAACATCTAGTGAAACACAGAATTGCATTTTAATGTCAGGTAAACATAATCATGTCCAATAAAGCAAAATAGTATACACTAGTCCTCTTCATGGATCCTTTAAAGTGGGAGCTTTACAAACTCCTAACAAGAAGACTAGAAAACAAGAAGAATATCAAAGAATCTCTTAGAAGAAAGATTTGCTTTACCAAGTTTGTGTAAGGAAGTGGCATTTATAACAGTTAATCCTTTATTTCTTCTTCCCCTAACTAAATTCAGTCATCTATTTAACTCACACTTCAGAATTTGCATTTGAGCTTCATGGGAATAATAATCAAGTGAGATAAATCATATTAATATTCTTGCATATACAATTAGTTCAATAACTTTGCTATTTCCATTCCTTTTTCATCTGCATTATTACAATTTGATAACTACAGTAAACCAATGCCTCAATGATCTTCTCTTTGTGCCCAGCACAGAGAGATTAGGATTTCTAATTTTATTGCTTAAATTGTCATACCTTGCGTTATAGAGCACCTTTATTGCAAAAGGAAGCCAGATGATTTGATATAAAGAGGAATGACATTTCTCCGAGTTGATATGTATGTACTTTTGGTGTGGAACAGAAATCTTTCTCACAGACACCAGTAATATCATATAACCATTAAAACAGAATGCCCAGAGAACCTGGATTAGCATATAATAGTTTTGCTGGGATCTTGGGGCTTCCAGGAAATACAGAACATATACTTAAATGCAGATATATGAATACTCATGTATATTGAGGGTTTTGATGTTGGTGCTTATAGGCTCTTGCTGAGAGTGGCTCTGCTTTTATAGCCTGAGTATTTGGGCTTTAAGGGAATGGAATACAGACAGGCTGCAGAGGACAAACCTGCTTTTTACCCTAGGGCTGCTGGGCAGGACCATGAAAGTCCAATGGCAACCATTGCCAACACACTGCAGTTTCCATGCATTATCTGTTCTGGAACTACTGGATTTGAGCAGGACAAGTGCAGCACTCTTCAAGATGATCTTCTTGAATTCTGTGTCATGAAGAGCTTTTCTGTAATATTTTTTTATATTTCTCAGTATGAACCAAACACCAGTTACGTACATATGTATATGCAGAAACTCTCCCTTTAAGAGACCTTAAAGATCATCTGGTTACAATCTCCCTGTA
>JBCJKH010027871.1:24081-48441 GCA_039877255.1 Loriculus beryllinus | reverse complement strand
GAGGCACTGGAATGGGCTGCCCAAGGAAGTTGTGAGTGCTCCATCCCTGGCAGTGTTCAAGGCCAGGTTGGACGAAGACTTGCGTGGCATGGTTTAGTGTGAGGTGTCCCTGCTTATTGCTGGGGCGGTTGGAACTAGATGATCTTAAGGGCCTTTCCAACCCTAACTATTCTATGATTCTATAACAGTGCTCCAGAAACTAAAGCTAGCCCTGTGTTAGGAACCACATTGTACTGAATATAAGTATTTATGCTACAAGCCATGTCAACACTACATTTAATGGAGAGTTAACCAACACTATTCTTGACATGTACACAAATGCTGACAATAGCTAGGTGAATGAAATGTTCATATGCTGATTATCAGTAAACCAAATGCTGACAACAGCCAGACAAACCAAGTGTTCATATGCTGATTATTTTTAGACTATAAATGAAGCTAACATCACTAACAGAGACATCTTCATTTTTGACAGGTGGGACGAACCCTCCATCCCTCAAATTTTTTCATAGATCATGGACAGAACTGAAGAATGAAAACTAGTCAGCAAGGTAAGTAAAGACATTGGAATATATAAATTACTCAAAAGCAAGATGGATGGATCTGAATAAAACTGTCTTTTGAAACTGGTTGCTGGCCTGCATTCCTAATTTAGTTGCCAATACCCCCAGCCCCAAGTCATCTCTTGGCTAAAGCCGTTGTTTTCCTTGACTGTGCATGTTTCTTGATCTTAACTTCTACCTTAAAAAAATTTCTTCTGAAATATTTTTTTCATCATTGCCAGAAACAACAAAAACATTGAGACTTTTAAAAAAATTAATTTCTCAGAAATAGCTGATGCCACAGTATGTCTTTTGCAATGCCCTAATTCACACAACTTGAAGCAATAGCGTACATAGCCATAACTGATGTTCTGCTCAATAGTGATCATTTATAAATTTTTTTGCCAAAGGGACTCTGCAATTGCAGGTTTTACTGCACTTTCCACTGTAAAACCCCCCAAACAAACAAACAACAAAAAAATGGTTATGTAATTTGAACTATTAATTGACAAAAGTAGCAATGTTTCCAGATTATATCTGGCTTTGCTCTAAACCTAAAAATAGTGTGTGCGTGGTTTTTTTAAGTACTCCATCTCAAAGTTTGTATTTGATGTAGTCAGAATTTATCCTGTGTTGGAAAATATATAAAATTGAGAAAAAAAATAATTTCAAGAATTAACAGCTGCTATGAACATAATCAGTAATGTGTGAACTTCTAAACTACTTAAGAAGCTTAGTCCATTTAAAGATCTAAATGTTGTTTGTCTACAGGAAAAGCATTTGAGAATATCAAGGTATCTGTTCTTTTACGAGAACAAAATGTCTTGTAAAAACAGGATTTTATTTATGTATATAGAGTTTCTGAACCAGATACATTGAAATAACAGCCTTTCTACTTTCTTGTATTTTTCATTCCACTTTCAAATGAAACCAAATAATCTCAAGCAGGAAAAAGGGAAAGCTACAAAAAATTATTACTTGAAGTTCTCAAAATGAGAAAAAGTTTGACCAGACATTTTGAGTGCATTTGTAATAAAATTTTAATTTTAATTTTAAAGCAATGCTATCCAATCTCTTTACCTATTGTGTTACTAGCATTTTCAGTAGTAAAATAAGCAACTTCTTTTTGTGTGTAGTATTCTGCAATGCATTTTTGTCCATTTCTAATATAAACTAGAAAGAGATTGTTGTTATGTACAAATAAAAAATTTATTGTCTATTTTGCTCTCTTGAAGAAGACATGCAAATATGCTATATCCTTTTTGAAGGCTTCCACACTTCTGGCTTTGGCATTCATGAGTCTTATGAAATGTTGTTTCTCTGGTGAAGTGTAAGCAGCAGTGATTAAATTGCTAGTAGAACTGAAAACATGAGACCAGAATGTCCAACTCAAGCTCCATTCACATATGAAAAACGAATAGCACTAACTACCTCTAGAACCTAGTGACTTCAGTCAATAGGCCTGATTTAAATCATCATTTTCCTAATGCATGCTTAGTATTTCCAAAATGCCAAGAGCTTCATGAGCTCCTGACCTGTGAAGAGTTAAACAAAAGACAAAACAAAGGCAACCACATTCCATTCAAAGTCTAGCTTGTGCTCATGTACATGGAAATGTCAGCAATCTGACTCTGCATGGCATCAAGTTCCACCTAATATTTACAGTAATAAATATAATGTTGTCCTGGTTTTAGCTGGGAGAGAATTACTTTTTTTTCCCTAGTAGCTGGTATGGTGCTATGTGTTGGATTTAGTCTGAGAATAATATTGATAACACAGTGTGGTTAAACCACGACAAATACTGAAGACAATGCTGAAATCTGAGAAGAAGGGTCAGATTCATATACATATGTACAGGTTATAAAATGTATTTCAAAAATACACTTAGTTCAAACCATCATCAACATTGACATGATAGGTAGTTTTGGCACTGATAAGTAAGCACGGATCTTTGAGTTTTATTTCTGATTTTACAAGCCATTAGCTATGGCAAACACTCATTGCAGCTCTATTCCTCTAGCATAAAACTAGGGTAATTACATCTCTATGCTCTGAAGATTTTTTAATGACTTTCAAATAGTTTTTCATCTTGTATGGTACATAATTGCTAAAGATGTACAAAACCCTGCAATACTTCACGGCTGCTTCACAAAATATTTGAGATAAGGTGCAAATAGTATGAGCAGTTTAAGTGGTTTGCATGTTTGGACATAATTTAATGGATGTGGCCAAATATGAACTCCCTCAGAAAAAGAAATACCAATTAATATCACTTGTGAAGTCTATAAAGAAAATGCTTATTAAATTTAGGTCACAGTTTGAGAATTATTTATGAAGTGCAACAGCTAAAATAACATCCTGACCAGACAGCTCCATAGCTTTTAAGTACTGATTAGCACTATGGCTTTTCTTTCAAAACTTTTTTTTCTTTTTTTTTTTAACCTGTTCTGCTCCCTTAATAAGCAAAATCAGAAAAATAATCTGAAATAGGATAATGCAAGAAAATGTCACCAAAAAAAATCAGACATATATCAGAATGCCAGGTGGCATTTGGATATTTTGAGCTATTTTTCAAGCCGTATTTAAAGTACTGTAGTAACAATCACTTCAGATAAATTATGAAGAAACCAACAGAGATTCTAGAGATGTACAGTGCTAAGTGAAGTGTTCCCTAGTGTTTATCACAACAATTCACCCATTTGACAATGTCCAGTAGACAATCACTATTAGATTTCACACACCAATACCAAAGCATGCATCCTATGCAGAAAACATATATAACAGAAAAGAACAGGAAAAAAACCTTTCAATATTCTGGAAGAATTTAGCCAAAATAAAAATTATTTCCAGAGAAATACTCCAGATTACTGAAATTTCCTGGCATACTTGAAGACAGACTGTAAATTTCGCAGTAAGTCATCAAATTCCACTGACTTCAACAAACCCATTGGCATCCACATCTGTTAATCAAGACATCAAATAAATCAAAATAGATTTTAACACCAACTAACAAGCAAGTGCCTAGAAGAAGACTGACATACAAGAGGCAGCTGCCATTCAACTGGCTATTTTGTAGGACAGTTTCAAATATTTTCATTAGTGTCATACAGAAAGCTGGATTGCTCACTTAGGCAAGTAGCACTGTATTCCACAAAACAAATAAAAGAAAATGAGAAAACAAGTAAATATTTACTCACCAGCTTTCTCCTTCTCTGAAATAACTGGCATAGCCTGAAAGAAATAAATAAATGATACTACTATTAAAAAATAAGATTTCATTTGTCCAGCTATACAAAACAGTATTTTATAGCATTTTCAGGATGATATTTTGTACAAAATTTCATACAGAACACTTCAGAAAATATATATTAATAAACATCATACAGATGTTAATAACCATAGGAATCCTTCTACTATTCTTTTTTTCACCTGTATTTTGACTAATTAAATATCTGGTGCTTGAGTTTGATGTACCATCAGACTGATATTATTTTAAACCACAACAGCCCCTTGCTTGAGAAGTTTTTTCTTTCCTTTTACGAACATATATTAGTTCAGAAGAAGCACCATTTTGCTCCAGTAGTTCAACAAAAGCTTTAACTTCCATAGGCTGAAGAAAGTTAACATGCCAAAGAAACAATAAAACTACCAAATAAATCAAGGTATCAGTTGCAGAGGAGAGAAAAAGATTAAAAAAAAAAAGGTGTATCATATAGATTTAAAAAAAAATAATTTATAGACTTCAAAACCAGTGTGTAATTTTCTTCTCTTTCACAGACCTGAGTGGCTACACTGGCTAAGAAAAATAAGAAAATAAGAAAGAAAATCCCAGATTCACTATTACTGTTTCTTCAAGAAGGAAATGTTTAAAGAGAAAAGGGGAGAAACAAGCAAGCAAACAGGAAAAATAAAACAAAACAGAAGACTGAAGAAACATTAATATAAATGAAAACAAAGGATCAGGACAAAAGAAGGAAAGATGGGGACAGATTATAATCATATTTTAATGCTGAGCACTCTTAGCCATAAAAAAAAACAAACCAAAAAAACCAAAAAAACAAAACACAACAAAGAAGGTGTGATGGCTTCCTTTAAGAAAACCTTAGGAGACAACATTGAGGTAACTGGAGATGTAGCAGCAAACAGTATTGAAATCATAGCTTTGTTATTGAAAAGAGACAACAATTTGATGGGAACAGCCTTTGCTGTAAGGTCTAAAATGCAAGTCCAAGATGAACAATTATGATTCAGTGAACTGAGGGGGAGGGAGATGGAGGGGGGGAGACAGTTACAGGACTCAGTGGGCATATGACAGAGTAACAGGTACAGAGGATAATATCTCTGATGGTTTTGTGACAGACTTAGACATGTGCTGTACACTAATTGTAATGTGAGTCACCAGTAAAGTCTTCGGCTTGAATGATCACTTCTGAATCAGCTTCCATTAGCATGAAGATTTTTTTTTTCATACAAGCGTATCAGATTTTAAAACACCGTCAATCTTGCCATTTGTCATGGCAAGTTATTTCCTGGAAATAGAAAATATTTCTAATTGATGATCACTAAAACATGTTAACAGCCAAACATAAATTTTAGTAAATTTGTTAGATGGTAGCTCTAAAGGTTGCTAGAGTTGTTTAACAGGTTTAGCCCACGGAGAAAGCTGTAGCTGAAAATACATGGAACTATAAAGCTTCAGTGCAGATGTGTAAGTTGCAAAATTAGTACTTCTAAGCAGGATGAAAAAGCACTATAAGTTCCAGAAAATGTAAAGGTAGTTTGAGATTTACAGATAAAAGTATTTCTTACATTCCTACAGTAATCTTGCAGCAATTCACTAAGATTGATTCTAGAGAGACCAATATCTACCATGCATGTTACCAAAAGTAAGGATTTTAAAATCAAGTCAGGTGCAGGGGGGGGGGGGGGGTGGAATTCCACCAAATCATTCAGATAAAGTAATACATTCAAAAAGTATAAAAGTTTTCCTAGAATAATTAGGAGAAGGACCTCATAATGTGGTGACTACCTGTCGCCACCATTTGTGCCTACTCTAGGTTCTCCACAGTACGTAATATAAATACAGAGATTTCTTTTTATTGCCTTTTCTTTTTGAAATCATGTGTTTCAGCAAAACACAGTTCCATTTCCTCCATGTACTTTTAAAATTAGAAGAACTACTTTTACATGATTTGGTCTTATTGATTAACCACACAAGCAAAAAGTACAGCATTTTCCAAGTACCAAATATTTTCTTAAATTCCTGTGAATCCAAGTAAAAAAAATGAAATTACCATGAAATAAACCCCTTATAGTAACATCAAATCAATTAAAGGTGGGGTTTTTTCTTTATTTTTTTTAATATTTTAATTTATTTTTTTTAGAACAGACTAGGAAGTATAATTTTTCCAAATAATATTACTATTCTTCCTATTGTAAAGATTGCAAATAATATAAATGCTGGACTCAGAACATTTTATTGTTACATACTTAGAAATTCTGAACCCATTGTAACAATTATGAAAGATTTCTTTTTGCTAAAATAATGTATGTAAACAAGCAAATCTTCCTCATTATTTACAATTTAAGAACTCATATGTATATATTTAGTCAAAGGTTTAGATTTACTAAGTTTAGGGAAAAATTTAAAATCTTCCCATTTTCTTTGAATATGAAGTCCCCGATTGAAAACCCCTCAAACCAAAACCCACTCAAACCAACCCTCTTTATCCACAAAGTTCAAAAACATTTTGGATGATACTTTCAAATATGTCTGTTTTCTAAACAGAGTGTAATTCTGCTGATTTAAGATGCAAAATGAGCTAAAAAATTCTGTTAGAATGTTCTGTTGCTGCTTAAAAACTGAGGAAAAAAAAATCCTAGATGAACATATCATTTCCTGAAAATTTAAAATAAAGGAAACCACAAGCAAATTCTGTTCAACAAGATCTGAGACAGTCCTACTATTGGTTTAGTGTTTCATTAACACACATAGTGTAGCCCAGTGGAAAAACATGATTGTTACTTATGAGAAATGCTCTCATCTCCAGTACAGTTCTGAATTCACTGGAGACAATTCAATGAGTTCCATATGTTCCAAATGAATTGCATTCCCAGGAAGTGATTTAACATTTCTGGCAATGGAGCAATTAAACTGGATTTTCCTGCTTGGCCAGATGGGTCCACTGTAACTTCACATTACTTCTCACTCTCCTCACAGAACTAAAGAACTAGACTAACAATTTCCACATGATCAGGTCACATGTGCTTTAAAAAAAACCCAGGCACACGTTCCTCACAGATTTCAAACAGCACCCCCAAAGTCAGGCTTCTCTCTATATTTTTAATAGTACATGCTTTTAACACCACCAAGAAAGAAAAAGTAAGAAGAAGAAAAAAACCCAATGAAATCCCTATGAGAGCATTACTGACATACTTAGGTTATTCTTTTAAATTAGAGAATGGGATTTTTAAGTTATGAAAATTTAACCTATGAAATGACATACTGAATTTTTGTTTTACGCATCCTTACTGTATTTCAACTGATTCCCTGTAAATATATCTGCAAATATGACTATAAAAGGTACATAAACCAAACCCATGTTCCTAATCTAAAAATATATCACATTAGAAGCAGAAAGGAGACCAAGCTCCAAAGCTTGCAAACCTAAAAATGGATGTTACATTCAGTTTTTAAATAGGATCATTGATTTTAAGACCAGAAACAACTATTTAGTAAAAGTAGAGCCGAAGGCAATTAAAATCTATCCAGCAATAAGGCTGCATCAAGTACTCAATTTTAAAAAGAAATTAATGTCACAGCTAGAGGTCTCTGGCTAAATTTACAACGGCACTATGAATTGAGTATTAGTGGAAATTCAAAGCTATATGCTTGCCTGCGTATGTTCTCCTCCAGTCAGGTGTATGCCTCTCCCCAAATGCTTTGTTCTCTGACTAGATATTTCTGTTTGCTTGAGCCTCTTCATGTCACTGAGGTCATGCACAGAGACCCCTTTTAGTTAGTGCTGGATGGTTGGCAGTTGTTCTTCTATGAGGCACTTGCCAAAAGCCTGCACTTGGGGTGGTCTGGTAACTTCCTGCATCTTTGTCATTCAGCTGGCAGAGTGTGACTCTTGCTGGATTGGAAGTGCAAAACAAAGATGCAGAATAACTGTCTTGTGCTCTATTTGTTGTTTTTATAGACTTTCCATAGATCAGGGTAAGCTCCATCAGGACCACATACAGCTGGTCTACATGACAGATAAGGCAACAGCCTCTGTGCAGCTTGTCCAGATCATTAAGTAGAATTTGGCCATAACACAGAATTAAGTCCTTTCTCTTTAGAGATGCTAACATCTTCAGAGTAGCAGCTGCAAGTTCCTAAATACACTGACAGCTACAATCACACGTGTTGTGAAACCTAATTATGATGTTTAAAAAAATTGGGTTTTGGTTTGGTTGTTTTTTTGTTTTTGTTTTTTTTTTTCATATCAGGACTTGGAATGAAAACAAATCTGTAAAATAAAGCTATTTGTGATACTTCCCAGTTGTTCACCAGATAAAGAACTCTGTTTCCACTTGAACCGCACTTTAATTACTGGGGTGGACATGCGCTATTCAAAAGAAGGGTCACTTAATTTTTAGCTTAATGTTAAGGAACATCTATACAGCTTTTGATAATAACAAAACCTGTGCTTTCTCTAGTTCCACCAAACACATACATCTCTTCTCTAAAGAAAACATAATGTGGATGTTAACACCAAAGCTGAGATGTGATACACTACCTCTAGAACTGGAGCAGCCCAAAGATGCTCATGCTTTCCATCAATCACCAGAGACTCTATTATGGTTCATTTACACGGAGAAAGCTTTTTCTCAAGCTCAGAAGTAACTTGTTTAGCTAATGCTTATATTATAAAACCTTTTTACAATAACAAACACATCAATAAGCCCTGAAACATTGGCAAAGCTAATCTACTTGGGAACCAGAGGGCACCAGCCCTATAAGACAGCAGTAAAAGATAATTAAAGGCTCATGTTTCCCATTTGCTTCAACATCATGTAATATCTACAAATGTGATTTTATCTTTTCTCATCTCCTTATATATAAAACATAGAACCTAAGAAAAAGTACATTTCATGTATCAAAAATTCTTACAATCATGTGATAGAAAATAAAATTTGATATAACATGACTCTAAGTTACCAAATACCACTGAGCAGCTACTCACAGAGTAAAAAGAGAAATTAAAATCAACAAATTCATACCATTCCTGTCTTTCCCTCACCACCTTAAAGAAAACAAAGGACCTCTTTGCCTTTCATCCCAAGGGCAAGTCACTAATTTTGAAGGTTGTAGACATGAAAATCAAGAAGCTCATCTCATTGCTGCAAGTGCCACAATCCATTATAATACAGAAGCTACATGCTCATGAGCTGAGAAAAGGTTAGCAGTATAAAAAATCAGATATGTAAATGCTCAGTCTGATTCTAATGACCTTTCTGTGAGGTCAGCCAAAATCCAATGGTCAACTGCTATCTAAATTTTTGAATTCTGCTAATGTCAGTCTCCTGGATTCAGATCTCACTGAGATTAGCAGCAATAAAATAATGTTTGAATTTCTCAAAAATTATGTATATATTTATGCTGGTCAAGAAAGATCTCACTGTGTTCAGCTTTATCTTCTGAAAAAGAAAATCAGGTGTAGAGCATTGCAGCAATTTATTGACCCCTACTGGGAGGGCACCAACTACTGACACCTCCTAACACTGATCCTGTGTGAGTTTGCTATCTTGAATCTGCAGGTAACCACAGCTGGCTATTCTTTTCATTGTTAGTGCAGTAGGCTACTACAACTGTTTAGAATTCTTTCTTTAAAAGAAAAAAAAAGCAAATTCTAATAAATTAATTTTTAAAATATGGTATATATGTTTTGGAACAAATCTTTATACTCATAGTCTCATGTGAATTCAGTCACTGATACTACATTTATTGGACAAGATGGGAAAGGATCAAAAGCAGATTTCCAGGGAGGTTCCTGATCTTGAGCTTTAGTCCAGGTACAAAAGAATAAATTACCACAACAGCTATATCTCTTCTACAATGATGAAATCTTTACTTTCTGCAGAATGTCATAGTGCTTTACTCAGGAAGCTGAAGAGTCACATAACAGTGATGCTAATCATAAGATGATGAAGAGAGGAGGCAGGTAGCATGTCAGACAGCAACAGTGATAGGTTTGGGTTAGTGAGGCATTTTGTTGTGGAAGAAAGTGCATCTAACTTTGGAAGGTAGCAGGGGTGAGCATAAGAGAATAAGTGCCAAATCAATGCATTTCAGTAAGTTATTACCAAGTCAGATAGATGTGGTAATTACGGTGTTTTTTCTTGGTTTATTAAAACATTGAGCAATATAGATGATTAACATAAACCACCCAATTTGCTTTTACAAGGAGAAGACAAATGGCAAGAAGTAGAAGCATATAAAACAGTGGCTTTGTCTTGGTAGAAAGAGGAGGTAGAAAGGAAGAGAATAAACATTAAAATATACTACCTGAATCTCATTTCTATATTTAACCATATTTTTTGAATCTCAGTTGGCTCATGCTCCAATTTATACTCATAGCAAGTGTGAGTTTAAAAATCATCAAACACCACTACTGTGACCTTATTAAGCCAGTATTTCTCTAGGTCATCCAAGACAAAGAGAGCTGAAATAAAGTGAGTTCTTTTGAGTGCTCTCTGCATATGTAGTGTACTAACCTTTAACCCCTTGTCAGGGTTGTGGGTTACAGACAGAGGCAGTAAACCAAAAAGACAAAATTTGAGTGAAAAAATAAAGCAAATTTGCTTTTCATTCAAGAACATCTATTTCTTCCAAGACAATTAATTTAGTAAAAAAAAAAAGTTGGAAAGATATTGCTTATATGAATACAATTCCCTCTTTTCTAAAAGACAGAAAAGAGAAATAAAAATACGTAACAAATAAAAATGAGAAGTTTCCTTATCACTGAGAAAAGAATCAGAAGCTTTGTCTCCTAAAAGGGCCTAAGGAAATGATACAAAGCAGTTTTTTTTAATCCAAATACAACAATGAAAGTTCTAAAAAATACCTCAAGGCCTTGAAGAATCTCTTCAGAAAACAAAACATTAATCTGCACAACTGTTTCATGCTAAAATGCTTGTAACCAAGTTCCCCTTTTTTTGTTTGAGGAAATAAAAAACCCAACTAGAACCACTTTTGTTTAAAATCTAAATTTTAGTCAAACTGAATATCAAATGCCCTTTGCTCATATAACCAAAAGCTTGGTTCCTCTGGTACAGTTAATAAACAAGAGAAATACATATTTCATTTACCATAGTTTCCTCAGCTGGAAGTATTACCAGTAAATCCACTATTCCAGGTCTGTGGAATTCTTATTGCATTCCTCTGGTTTTTGCAACACCTTGCTTAACTTGATAATGCCTGAGCTAACACTGCATAGTACATACTTACATGAACAGACATTGGCACAGAAAACACACATGCTACATGTCTTCCATCTCTGTACAGTAATCCCATTTTATTCCCAAGCACTATCTGTTGAGCTAGTATCTTCTGTGTCATAAAAATCTCGAAACCAGCAGAAGTACCCATATAACTGTGAAGTTTTGCTCATGTTGCTGACATAATCTAATAAACTGGGAGGAAGGAAGGGTGTTCTGCAAAATATTATGATTAGGCTTTTCTATGCATGATGTATAAAAGTGTAGTATATTGCAAGATGAATTAATAACAAACAAATTAATCTTAACTTTTGAACATAGACACACTTTTTTCTTACAATTTTTTTTTTTTTAGGATTTTGTTGTAAATTATCTAGCATGCTATGCATTTCTGTAGCTTGCATTCTTATATAAAAGTATTTTCCAGTAGGAAGTTCCATATTTTAGTTCACTTGTTTCTAAGATTTTGATAGAATCAGTGAGTGTTAGAGTAGGCACAGCTCCTTCCATCATAAAAGCAACATTGCATTTTTTAATCTCAATTAGCGAGTGTATGAATTTACCATTCAAACAGTGGACAACCATAGCTGGTGAAGGATACTCTCTGTCTGAAAAACACTTAGTTTACAAACTCCTTTTATGGAACCTTAAAAAGTTGGAGCTATTCAATATTTCCATTCATTTACCTAACATAAATTCCAAACATTGTTATTTTCTATAGATGTTATATTTTAATTCATGGAAAAAAGAAATCTTTACTGATACAGAGCTCAATTCTGCTAAAATATTTAGGAACTTTGCCAGTTACTCCGGTAAGAGAAGGCTCAAGTTGATGCTGTCTGACTCATAATCTTCCCGTCTATGCTGTGTCCATTTTCTTGTAGAAGGCACTGTTCTGTGTATGAATAGACAAATATGCATAAAAGGTAATAAAAACTACTACTGAAATCTATGATTTATATAAAATCTTTTACTAATTGCTACACTTACTGTGAAAACAGCTGTTTTAAGCTCTTTCATTTTCCAGAAGTTCTAAAATTGGTCTTCTTTCAGGGTAAATTTATTTATTTATTTTTGTTCTAAGTTTTATTTTTGGTTTCTGCAGGCAGTTAAGTAAAAAAGTATCTCATCCATGTCTGTATTCCCAAGCTATTCCCATGAAAACCTCACTCAGGCTTGCAGACAGATGCTCTGCAGATCCTGAGAGCAGTAAGTGGATCCCATTCTGTGAAGTATTGCTTATTTTCTGTATTTCCCCAGGACCATGCCTTCATAGTACAGTTTCTCTCTGAATTGTTCTAACTTTCCCAAACTTTGTGTGGCATATTAGAAAAATGTAGTTTATGGTTTCTAAGCTTTCAAAACTTTCCAGAGGGAAAGAGCACACAAGAGTCCAAGTACACTCTTGGCTTTCATAGCAATACCAGCTCCCTAAGGAGAGTTTGAATTATTCCATCTTTTAGTTAAGAGCGACTATTACAAGTATGAACCATTTTCTACAAAAATACTTTGGACTGAATCTTATGTTCACACTCAACTTTCCTAGAACTAATATTGCACAAGCATTTAAAAATACTCCTGACCATTAACGATGGTGCAAAGAACTCTAGAAACCCACAAATCCCCTTTCACCACACAAAAAAGTAGGTGGTTTTTTGCAAGCAGACAGAGTGGCAGAGTAGATTTCTGACAAAATAGCTGCATTTCATATGAAAATTATTTTGTGAACAGAATTATATGAGTAGGATAAATAAAAAGCTTTAAATCCACCCACATTAAGTCCCTAGTTCTGACTGAAAATCCAAATTATACAGATGCCACAGGAAGGGTAGATTTTTTTTTTTTTTTTTGTAGAAACGATTTCTTTCTTGTGTCTTGGCAGCAAAGTAAGCAGAAATATGGCTTAGCAAAGATAAAACAACCAACAAACATAACAACATTGTACCAATCAATGCTTGTTTTTCACTGGAAAGTATAGGAGAGTCTATACTTCTATATACAAGTATAGAAGAATGTAGTACCCTTGACAACCCACGTACTTTAGATCTTCTAAACTCAATATTTGCAGGCTGAAGTCAATGAAGGAATAGTCTGTGTATGAAAGAAAAACTTGCTATGTCTCTCAAGACAGAAGTATAGAATAAAAGTTCTATTTATATTTGCCTGTGTTTCAATTTAAGAATAAATGTGCTAATAGCAGTGGAGGGAGGGTACTCATTACCTTGCAGCTGCTGAAGGAAGAAACCATTTAGTAGCTAGTACCACAGAAAGTAAGAGAAAGAAATGCTAATGTGCAGATAAATTAGATCAAGATTTTTCAGTCTTCCTATTTAATGCTAATTTTTCCATTATTTTGTACTTCTAATCTAGCAAAAAAATCTAGGCCATTCTGATTCACTTTTCATAGGCAAATCCTACTCCCTCACATCTGGGCTTTGCATGATTTAGAAACAGGAAGAGCCAGGAGTGAGGACCTAACAGGCTAGGGACTATTTAGAGAAGCTGGATGTATTCCAACCTGAAAGGCTAAATGAAGTCTACTCAAGTATGCTGAAGGAGATGGCTGATGTGACTGCAGGGCAACAACACCAGTAAAAACATAACAACTCTGGGGTGTCCCTGCTGGCTGGAGAAAGATGCCTATCTTCAAAAGAGGCAAAGCAGCAATGATGTCTAAGCTTATCCGCTCACCTCAGTCCACAGAAAGATCATGGAACACACCCTAGAATCCATTTCCAGATATGAATGACAGGAAGGCAACCAGGAGCAATTAACACCAGTTTATTAAGAGCAAATCATCCTTGACCAAACTGTTTTACCTTCCAAGATGCAATCACTGGCTATATGGACAAGAAGTGAGCAGTGAGTATAATATATCTTAACTTTAGCAACGCTTTATATACTGTCTCTCAAAGCAGTCTCATTTAGAAGTTGACAAAGTATTAGCTAGAAAAGCAGACAGTGAAATAGGTTGAAAACTGGCTGGACTGACATTGTTCAAAACTGTCAAACTGACAACTTCAGCTAAGGCATTTGTTCAAAACCAATTTTTAGAATGATGACAGAACTAATTTGAGTTCGCAATGGCATCTAGATGCATCTTTCAGATAATGGACGCAATTGCTGAGAAGATAATACCAAATGTTGCTGAACACAGAAGAGCAGCTCCACACTCAGTCTGAGGAAAAGATGAAATTCTGAGAAAACTAGATACAGTAGATTTTAGGGAGTTCACAAAATAACAAAGGATTCAGATGCTGACACTAAGGGAACTTGTGGAAGCCAAAATAGCTTCAGTTGTGTACTGATCTCAGCTTGTTTATAGAACTAAAAAGTGTAACAATTTCTTGTAAAAGCATCAAAGAAAGGCATAGATACAAACTGGAAATCCAAGGAGGAAAAAGATGTTGGCTTAAAGCATACCCTTACAGAGGCTGCAGATACATGAAAGATTGTCTTAAAGTACTTTTCGCAAACATCAAGAAAACAAATAATGGCAGCAGAAGGAGGTGATGTTGCCATAAGTAGTAATAAGACATTTTCATGGGTTTCCAAGTGGTCTGAGGAAACTCAATCTATGTTTGTGAGAATGTGACAGCATTTACAGGTGCACGTAGCTTCAAAGCTACATTTGAATTGCCTAAATAATCCAGACTTTCAGTTTAATAAACACCACACAAAATACTATGAATTTTGGGATTTACTTTCCTGATTGGTATATGTCTTATGAAACCTGCATATTCCTAAACGACTCACAGTAACCAAGTGCAGTCTTGAAATACTGCCATTAAAAGCATCCATTTATGTAGCTCTAGAGAAAACTAAAACTTACTTGTGCATACACAGGAACAAATACACTGTAGAGTTTCCTGATAATTTTTTTCTCCTATCCTAAAAATTTCACAATTTCACAAATAAGTTATTATTAGGCAGGTGAGGCTAAGGAAAATATGTCACAAGAGATTGCTTCATTACCTCATTACTATGAAGTGCACTTGCAGATAGCCTCTATTTTCAAGAACTCCGTTCTCTCAAATAAAGTAAAAGCTGCTGCAGCTACAGATTTCTGGCTGTTACTGAAAATCTCAATATTCTGGCAACAGTAAAGTTCTGTTAAAACCATCACTAATTACAAAGTACTGAAAATTACTACTCACTGTTATTCTTATTTCTTTTGCAAGCTGTTTAACATAGCTAGAAATCTAGGTGTTAAATAATTTCAATAATGTAGTTACCTTTTAGCCTAGTCCTTTTTTTTTTTGTTTTTTGTTTTTTGTTTGTTTGTTTTTTGTTTGTTTGTTTTTTGTTTTTTTGTTTTTTGTTTTTTTTTGTTTTGTGTTTTGTCTTGTTCCTTTTAAAAAAGGCAGCTCGAATTTTCCACCTGAGCATCTTTAGTTTCTTTAAGCCTGGATCCAATATCACAGAAATTGCATGAAATAAAGTAAAACAGAGAAGCTAGACTAATCTCTGTGTTTTACAGGCAATTGTCTAACATTCAGATCAAGTAATTAATCTTTGGGAGACTAAAAAGTTCAGGAGAGATTCAGGCTGTAGGCCATAAGTGGTTGGCAGTAAATTAATTCAGTGAATTAACTTAAATAAGCCAGACAGAAAAAAAGCATATTTTGTTCAGGACATTATGATGAAAGTTAAAAAAAAAAAAAACCCTAACCTAAATCAGTATTTCTACCAGGTTGTGTCTGGACACAATTCTCAATTTTCCCATAGTCAAGGAAGGAAATGATTGTGCATGGGAACTACTGGAACAAGAGAGACCTGTAACATGGAACCATGTTACATCTTTCCAAAAAAACTGGGAAGAAAGGATCCAACCTTGTAACCTAGGCATTAGCTTAATTTGTTTTAAAGACTTTACATTCATCCAACCTGAGACATCTGCTAGTAAGCTGTATGACAATTAACTACCCTTTTCATAAAAAAGTGAAAGTTATTTCAAGGTTGAACTTTAATTGCATTCTGTAGTAAATGAATCTTCTTACGCTTTTGCTGGCAAGACTTAAAAGTCATCCTTTGTTAGATATCTTTTCCACATTCCTACATACAGTTATCAAACCACTCATTATCCTTTGGACTGTTTCCTAAGTGCTTACGAGGAACAGAAGATGTGATATGCTATAAAAATATTCACTGTTGAAGTGACAAAATTAAACTCAATTTCATGTATTTATTTGAATTGCCTGTGAATGAATTAACTTTTCAAGGACTAATCATTGATCATGATCCCATGTAAAACCCTGAACACTGTTAATGCTCTACCATGGAAATTTTGATAGTGAAACAGGAGAAATCAATGGAAAGCCTTCTTTGACTTTGGCAAACACTGAATTGTATCCTAGATCACTAAAAGCTATCTTTTTCCCTGATCTTTTCTTACTTCAGATGCTAAGACAATTGATGTTGCTTTGGTCAATTCAAACTTACCACCATTAGACACTTTACGCACCTGGTCAGTTATCCAAACGGTTACTGAAATAACGTACCTCAGAGCTGGTATGCGGGAAGCAATTGAATGTAACCCTTCAAATAAGGGTCATGCTCATGGGGGAAAGAGATGAAATGTTGAGCTGCCTCATGCTCAGAAAACCTTCTATCACCTCACAAATCCAACAACATGACAAAGCCGATGTACTCCTGCCAACTATTGAAAGGAGTCAGAAAACAATTATCCACCATTCCTCTCCAGTAATAAGAGTAAATTAGAAGGGGATAAGACTTTAGTGTTTAGCTAGAGGAACCATGTTAAAAAGAATCTTGAACCTCTTTAATATGCCATCTAACATGATGCAGCTAATGATAACCAATGTATTTGTTATTTGACTCAGCATGGTAGTCCTTGAAAATTATTTTCTCCTGGTAATTTAAAATCTTATTACACGGAACTGTTTTGTATGTGTTACACAGACACTGTGATGAACAATTTACCTGCTGCCTATAAACAAATTACCAAATTTTTTTTTAAATTACTTTAGTCAAAAATAGAATAGGCAGTAGAGTAGGAATACTATAATAAATACTCTGCTAGTCTCTCTCACTTGGATGAATTCATCCTGTAGGTGAAGAGCATGGCTCTTTAACATGGTGGCATCACCACAATTTTAATGAACAGCAGATTAGGCCAGGACTTGGAAGAGTCATAAGTGGAACTGTTATAGTTTTCCTCGTGTACTGCCTTTTAATGGAAAGACAACTGCACTGTTTGGGAAAGTACTTGCTTAGCAGAGTGAGAGTCTATTCCAGAGTAATCAGTATCTGACAGTCAGAGAGATCTGTTCTGATGCAACAGTGGAAAAAGAAATGCTGGGTAAAACACCAGGACTTCCATTGATGAGCTTTGTAGCTGGCCTGCATGTATGCTTCCAGCAGTGGGAACTTCGTACTTGCACATACACACAGCCCATGAGACAAAAACAGTAACAGTGTAATTACTAGTTTGAGGAGCCCAGTTACTAGAACTCTAGTGAAAACAGTAAGGAGAGATATAACAGTTTGTACAACTTCTGTGGGAACTTCAGATTACCACGCAGAACTCAATGGGAATTAGGAAAGAATTTCCCATGCATTTTATGGAACAAGTTACATATTCCATGTGCAGTCACATGGCATGGTGATTTACTGGTGGAAGAGCTGAATCCATTTCTTATTTTGGAAGGTGATACTGATGGTGGGTTTAGGTAGAACTGTCTAATAAGTCTCTCAGGCCACAAGACAGGAGGGAATGCAAAAACATGCAAGATTTTTTCAAGTAAACCTTAAAGGTAACCTGCTAGTAGATGACAATGATGTGTGGTTTTTGAAGAAGATAAAAGTATAATTTATTCACAAAGGTTAATGATAAAAAGCCTCTCTAATAATTAAGAGAGAGAGAATCCTTAAAAAGAAAAATCAAACTACACAAAAAATATATTCAGGCTATTTTTTTTTTTTTAATCCTCAGTCTATTTTTCAACAATAAAAACCGTTGCATTTAAACTTCCTACTTAATTCGTTACTTACAGTTTCCTATCATAGTTATGTATTGCATGTGTTCTTACAATGACACTTTTACTATGCAATTTCCATATTTAAAACATAAATTACTCATTGAATTTTGCGGCCTGAAGCTGTTTCCATCTTCATTAGGAGAGACAGTGAACACTCACCAATTTCAAATGGAAATTATCAGTCACCATCTTCATATTTTACCGACAGAGTCTGAATCAGTATCATCATTGCAGATTTTTACTTTGCAGAGATTTTGACCTCTCTGATTTGTTTCTTTCTCACAGTATGCCTTCTTTCTTGCATGACAAAAATGCTCATAGATGCCTTGTCCATTGGCTTCTTCTTGTCTTTTACTATTGGTATAGGATGAATTTTCACTCTCAGTTTACTAAATACAGCCAATTATTCAGATTTCTCTGAAATATTATTCCCCCAAAGATTTACAAGTGTCACTTCCCATGCCAAATGCTGTCCCTAGCCCATTGTTATTTGAAGAGAAGATAATGAAAGAATGTTTTAAAAAATGTTCTACTCACTAATAATTCTGTAATGTGTTTTTGCCTGCCTCCTAGCATGAAATGTCTTACCTCGGCCTTTAGAGTGAAAACTTCTTGAAGCAGAACTGTTATTAAAATTAAATAGCATACTTGCAGCAATTTAAAAGATAAGAATAATGGCAATATTGGTAGCTTGCTAATATTTTTGCTTTCATTCTCATCAAGATCATACATGCTTACACTTCACAAACCTATTTTTAAGTGGTGACAACATTATTTGTATTACTGAAGCACTCAAAAGCCACAGGCTTGGACCACAACCTCATTGTGCAAGATCCTGTACAAACAGGGCAGAAAAATTACCCATACACCAGAAGGAATGCAACCAGTATAAAGCAAGAATCTTCTGCAGACTGATGTGGGAGTACAAGGAAAATTATCATTTGTGTCATATAAATAATGTTTTAAGTAGCCTGGGAAAATTGTCTTGACTGATATAAAAGTTTTTCAGATACCCCACCAAAAGAGTCCATTACAGAAAGCAACTGGAACTGTCAATGAGTTAGCTTTGCTGATGTATGTGAAGAGGGTCTTTATGAGGAAATGTATGAAGGACTCCAGCCTCCTGTATTCGTTTTACTTGCAATTGTTAATGTTACCCTATGAACATTTTTCTCATGATCCCAAACATATACAGAATCTAGAATAGTCTTGATCTAGAAAATTTTGTCTTTGGAAAGCACAGTAATGCTTACAGATTCTTTCCAAAGGTATGCTAATTTCTTTTTCTGATACTGATGGAAGTCATAGCAATGACCAGATTTTCTTTGTGTCTTTTGATTTGCAGTGAAATATGAATTGTTGTTATCCTTTCCTTTTCCCACTTCTAGTTTTCTCTCATCTTTGAGATGAGATCATCCAGTTCTGAAGATTCCCAGACAGTCAGCCCCTACGGCACACAGCTGCTCCAGAGGCCAACATGCCCTCTTTCTTTTGCCCCTTTCATATGTAAGAGGATTAAGAGAAACACTGACAGTTCTGGAGCTTTGAAGATATAATAGTTTTCAAATAATTTTTATGTATTTTATGTACTGGGTAGACTATACTCAAATGCCTCTAGTTTGTAGGAATGAGATACTCTCTAAAGTTCTGTGATTGTCATAAAGATTAATTCTGTAAAAATCAGTGAGCTGACCAAATATGATAAAGTCCATAAAAATATGCATTAAAGATTTTACTGTATCATGAATGGCATTATTGTTAAATTACTTAATATTCCTTACTAGCTACTACTTTGTACAAGTCATAGACTTGTCACAGAATGAAGCACATTTTTGTCAGTGCATGCTTACATGCTTAATTTGTTGCAAGATTATATTCTGAAACGTCATTTATTTCCCCTATAGTCTTTCACAGTATTACTTTACAGCAGCCTAGCATACTCACTCTGCAATGCTGTCATTAAAGGTAATACTAATAGTCAAAGGAGACTTACCAGCAAAAGGGCATTTCTCAACAATATTATCACTGTGATTTAAGAAAAAAATATTTAAAACTTAACTAATTTAAAACTTAACTGTGCACATATGTGCTTACACTAATATCAGTCAATGACAAAATGGAGTACTGAAAGCATAAAAGGTATGCTAACTGGAAGGAATCTTTTGCCTGTGCTGTGATCAACTCCACCTACACCATTTGCAAGAGATTAGAGAAATTTAGAATTAGAAAACACATGCTTTACACAAGGATGGTAGTCCAAAAGAGCACACTGACAGGCAGACACCTGTGAAATGCTGTCTTGGAATTCATGTATCCCAGCTTTCACTCCACCCAACCAGTAGCCTGGACAGCAGCAGTAGATCTGATCGGACTCACGTTCTGCAGGGCCCTGCAACAGAACCACTGATGACCACAAGTGATTAAGGGTCAACAAACTTCAGCCTGAAGCAACTGTTCTATGAACTTTGGCACATTCTGAATTGGCTCCTGCTGGTTTGTTGCTTTTGGCCCTTATCTTGCAGCTTAGGAAGGATTGTGAAATTCTGAATAAAGTCAGAAGACGGATTGGTTCTGTCTCAGTCATTCAAGGTCTCACTCTTCAAATGTTCTCAGTCTTCAAAATTCCTTTGGCAAATAATCTCATCTATCAGATAAACATTTTCCAAAGGTGTGTCAAGTAAACCACCAAAAAAATCAGAAAAAAAAAAAAGAAATGAAAAAAGGAAAATATTTGTATAAATATCATGTGGGGAAGAGAAACATCAGACATTCTCTGTGGTAGCACTTTGCTTGGGAAAAACTACCTGCATTCTATGTGCACACAAACTTCAATCCGTAACTGAGAAAAAACTCTGTTTTGAATCAAGTACTGTCTGTTGATGGATGAAGGGAAGAACTACTTAAAAAAAACGCCCATACCTTTGGAACATGAGAAAAAAAAACAAAGAGGAAAAGGAGCAGCCCACTTTCAAAGGCACTTGTAAGTCTATTCTCATTGACTCCAAGCTGCCTGCAAAAGAGGACTTCTAATATAAAGTCCTTTATATAGACTTGTGAAAGTTTTGCTGTGATTTTTTTCCTTTCAAGGAAGAATTTAGACCTTTGGAAGAAATTAGAAGTTTTTCCTCCTTAAAAGTACAAGGAGGAAAACATATAACTTCCTGGATTCCTTTTTTCTTGGCAGTGTACTTTCTGCCATTGAGGTGGCCTCGGTGCTGTGATGGAATACTTAATGAAATAAAGATCTTCAGTGATAGGTAATCATAGGTAGCTATGTAAATAAAAAAGGGTGCAGAAGTCAAAATAAAGTATTAAGCTTGTCTGTATTTCTTGTAAAGAGGCAATTCACTTTGAATGAGAAAAGATCTCAATATTAAAATGTTAGAGACCTCAGCATACTTCGAGACATAAAGGTAAATCAGATTCAGCTAAATTGTCCTAATAAGTCCTTTGTATGTGTTCAGCTCAGCAGCTATCTACTTCTGTCTTTAGATATCTATTTTTTTAATCTGTCTATTAGATTTCAGAAACTGTTAATTAGTGGCTCAATTAAGAAAACAATTTTGAAAAATTACACATACTCCTGAAGTGCCGAATGGCTTCTAAGTACCCAGATTCTCTGAGGTTTTACAAAATAAATCTTAAATCTATCTTTCTTAACATAGAATCTATATGCTGTGATTTTCCCTTCCTACAATTTCTATATTTCCAAAAGATTATCCACAAGATGTACTAAACAATGTGAGAAACCCATTAAAAGATATTTTTCCTCACCTAAGACTACAGAGATCTCAAAACACAGAAATCCCTAAGCATGTCAAAACATTACTCAGCCTTGGCAACAGCAAAACTAGATCTTTTTGAAACTGCTTATGTATTGGCAAAGCAGCAAAAGAAGAATAAGAAAAAATACATGTGACTATGCAGCAAAGCTTCCCAATGAGCCAATAGAGTTGAACTTTAATGGTTTGGAAGCTGGATATAACGTTGGTTGTATTACTGTCTGTCACGTTTTTGCTATCTGCTGTGTGTTTACCGCCACACCAATTCTCCAATGAGATACTGAATTGTTGAACTTTTTGTTCATTCAACATATCAACCATGTAATTTTATTTAGAAAATAAACTCACTGCTGCTGTTCACTGAAAGGTCTATACTTAATTTTACTTTTTCTAGATAGACCTGCTAATTGTAGCAAATGTTGAATTTTAAACATCATTATCTTAAATTTCCTTCAGACTTTCAAGGATGTCTATCTTTGACAATCATCTGAGATGCTTTGAAACTCATCACATAGTAAAGCAATAGTATATTTAATCCCACACTTATCTCATGGCTTGCCTTCACGAACGAAGATTTGGGAAGGGTTTTACCCACGCTTACTACAAGCACGCTGATGACTAAAAAGATCAATGTGGGATAGGCAAATCCGTCTGCAAAAAGCACAACGAAAGGTCTCCTTAGGTGGTATAGGCAGGGAGCAATTCTTTCTACGTTGTCTTTTCTCCTCAAGACTAATTCTACATGAGTTCTCAAAGGAGACAATGGCACTATGTATGGTATGTCTCCAAGTGTCCCGACTGGAGGCCAAGGCAGACCACTGATAGTAGTTAATACGGCCAAGGCTGAGGTATTGTTTCAGAGAGTCCTTATATCTCTGAGGAACTTCTCCTGCGGCAGCCAGTGTAGAGCTCACCATAAAGCACAATCTTAGGGAGGGGGTGATCCTTTATCCTAATCTAATGAGAACAAAATAATGGATAGCAAATACATGTGTTGCCAGCATAAAGCTCTGCAGAATCTGGAGAATTGAGTGCTGTGCAGAGGTTTATCTCTGGACCTTTCGTCTAACACTATTTTAAGAAAATTTTGAAAAGGTTAATTGCCCTTAAATTTTTACTGAATTTGTAATTATTCTACTCAGCAATGGTTCAATAAAAAGAAATGACAAATGGCTTTGATTGTAGTGCTATTTTTACATAAAAAGTATAGCTGATGAATATTCCATGTTTCAAGAAAACAAGTTAAGTATAAATGAAAAATTGAGGATATTACTTAAATCTATTCCATTTCAGTGTCCCAAAGAATTGTTTTCAGGTTAGTGACTCCATCGCGCACATCACATGTACTCAAGACTTGTACGTACAGGTCACATACATACATGTACGTGTGAGTTTACAAAGTTGTATGAATTAATGTGGTAAGAACAAAGAACAAAACTGCTTTGGCAAAGTAACAACAAATCAAACTTAATTTGTAGGTTAACTTGGAACACAACTGATCTTTAGAAACAGTGGATCTCAATGACAGGGTTTTAAACCAGCAAGATTCCTTGACATTTTTCAGACCCAAAAAACGTGTAAGTAAGGAGAAGCAATCTGATTTTGCTATGAACCTGAAATAAACTTCAACAGGTAGGGGACTAAAATATATTCTGTATTTTAGATTCTTTTTCCCAAAAAATAAAGGCAAAAGAGGACAGAAAAATAAGCATAGTGTATTTGTCATAAATTCTTTTGTATTTTGCTGTCATAATAATGTTCCAGTCATATTCCACACACTGACAACTGGTTTTTGCCTTCTCTTATTTAGAAATACGGGAACAAAGTGCAAACAGCTGTCCAGGGCAAACAGGTAACATGGTTTGTATTTGTTATTGTTGTTGTAGTTGTTTATACTTCAGTGGCTTTGATATTCCTGAGCTGAATAGTGATTTGGAAAATATTAACTTAATATTAACTTTTTTGCCCCAGGAAACTTCTTCAGGACACCAGAGATTTGATATAGTAAAAATAAATAAAATTCAACACTTTTTGCTTAACAATGACAAGATATAATTTAAGTACCTCACACTACCAGTGTTCACTGTAACTCTTTCAGTCACCTGGATTTAATACAAATGCTTTCACATCTCTATTTTCCTTTTTTACCCTGTTGTGCTGAAAATTTTTGAAGTCCACATCCTTTAGTTTAAACCATGTCTGTACTATTTCACAAAAAAGAATTAATTCTCATCATCCACCATTGCATGCAGTTGAATAAAGGAAAGATTTGCAAGTGATGTTTCATATTGCTTAGGATATCCTACATTATATATATGAGGATGCACACAATATTTCAAACAAACATTATTACCAAAGTGTCAATATCTCAGCAAGTTTGTGGATGACACCAAGCTGTGTGGTTTGGTTGATACGCTGGAGGGAAGGAATGCCATCCAGTGGGACCTTGACGTGATTGTGAGGTGGGCTGATGCCAACCTTATGAAGTTTAACCATGAGAAGTGCAAGGTCCTGCACCTGGGTCTGGGCAATCCCAGACACAGCTACAGG
>JBCJKH010027871.1:0-17592 GCA_039877255.1 Loriculus beryllinus | reverse complement strand
GTGAATGCTCCATCCCTGGCGGTGTTCAAGGCCAGGTTGGACAGAGCCTTGGGTGACATGGTTTAGTGTGAGGTGTCCCTGCTTATTGCTGGGCAGTTGGAACTAGATGATCTTAAGGTCCTTTCCAACCGTTACTATTCTATGATTCTATAATTCTATGATTCTAGATAGAATAGTCATTCCTCCACAATGCAAGTCAGTAATTTGTTACATGAATCTTCATTAATGCTATTTTTCAAGTAGCTAGGACTGAACTATGTTATTCAGAAAAAGGGTCTATGGCCACAAATGCTTTTTAAAATACTTAAACTATATTATTTATTTATTTTTTAATCAAAAAGTTTATCTCTTAATAAAAATAGTGGTAAATTTACCTACAAAGTAATATTTAAACTTCACAATTTTTGCTAATGTCTAGCTCATTCCTAGAAGAAACCTCAGCTGCTCCCCGGATAATCCTAGGATGCATAGCAGTAAATCAGAGAAAGAATTATAAATTAATGAGGTGGGGTTCTGTGGCTATCATAGTCATTATTTTAGAAAAAGTACTGAAATAAAAAAGAAATATTCAGAGTGATTAATTCTTTATATGTTTTGCCAGAACTTCCCTACTTATAAACTAAATAGAAAATGTCTTTCCCCACCAGCTTTACAGCAATTTAGAACATCAGTCTGAACTCTTGTATTTCACATTCCAACTTTTATGATATTCCTGTATTCCAGACACTTTCTTTGCTGAAATTCAGCCTATTGTATTTTTATGCAGAAGCCTGACATATTTTTTAAACCACAGTACTTGGCAGGGCTGAAGTCACAATGTTATCTTACTGGCAAATTGTGGCAGTCAAATAATTCAGACAGAATGGCGTTTCTTGACTTTTGTAAGATGGAGCACTATCAATTCTTATGAGCATCACACATTTGTTTTGAACTGGAGAATGTACGACTCTCATTTATATCATGAGCCTGAATGCAAGCTCAAGCTGCCCTGTGGTGAGTGTCTACATAACCGTTACTGATTTATCAATGGAGCATGAGTAAACTCTTTGAATGTAGTCATAGTAGGCAAGAGGGAAGCTTTTTGATGCTTGGAAAAAATCACTTATGATTTTTCTGCATGTACTTTTTAAGATGCCAAACACAGAGCATTGGGAGGAGTATTCTGTGTCCTAGTAGTAATTCTTTCTGATCATTAAACTTTTTAGCTATGACACAAAACCTTCAATCTGAAAAAAACATACCCACCTATGCATATATGTGACACTTCTTACATGCAGTCTTGTTGATTTAAACACATTTAACTTCTGTGAGAAAATGCATTTAACTAATTGCAGAATGAGGTTTGAATAAATAAAATAAACTGAGGCCAAAATTTTAGATTGCATGACTTTGTACGATTCGTATGGTTCACATAATTGACGTTCATATGGTTTGTTCTCAGGGAACTTTGAAAGCTCTCTTTCTTTGCATGTGCATGATTGTTTAACAACATAGATTATTTCTAGCTGTTAAGCCTGGAGCATTTAAATTTAAGCTACAGAGAAGGATATTGGTTCTGAGCGCAACACAATAAAATTCCTCCAGTTACAGATTTCAATTTTCATTTCTCAAATATTGCAGTACTGATAAACACAGTGCTGATGTGCAAGAGCATAACAGATTTGATTCCAGATATTAGTAAGTCTGACATGCAGCAAAGAAATAGTAGTGCAAAGCATGGGTTTCCTCTCCTTTCTGAAAGGTTTGGGAATCATCTTGCCCAGGACCTAATGCAGAGATGCTTGGACTGAAGTTTTTGGATTCCCTATCACAGCAACATTCCCTAAGTGACCAGGAATGTTAACTACCTCAGCCTTTTTTGCTCATGTAGAAATGATGCAAGATGTGTTTACAGGTCTGAGGTGTCCTTGAAGAATTTTGACTCTCAGGCTCTTAAGACTATAGGCAGACAAAACCAAAACACATTAGACTGTAACACATTCAAGCATAACACCTTTAAATGTAAATACACCCTTACTCACACTTTTCTACTCAACTACCTGAAGACAGCAATTTCATGTGTGACTACAAGCTTATTGTGACTTTTTTCTTATATGGGAGAAGGTGTTTCATATACTGAAATACAAAATACTTGAACAAAATGAGAAAAATGAAAACCACTCTGTATTTTGCAAAACAGAGACTATCTTCCAGGGGAGGCTGAGCAATATTCAGTATTTTTTCATCCCAGTTGGGTCCACTTGAAGCAAGAAGCAACACGCCAAGATGAACCATAACACTCCAGTATAATAGACTTAATGTTCTTGAGCCCACGTGCCTCCTATAGTGGTACACATGCAGTTGTGATGTTATGTTCTGTCGGTAATTATGCAGCTGACTGAAAATGAGATATGATTTTTATGAATACCAGCACTTAATGTACAAATAATTGTTTGCATGTGTAAATATAAAATTAGGAATTCCTAATGTGAAATTTATAGCTCAAGAGATTAAAAACTCACAAACATCCTAAAACCATTAAGAGCTGACTTTTTCTTATATCACTGTAAAATCAGTTCTTTTTAGTACTAAGTTTAAAATTTTAACATTTCTGAAAGTAACTCCATCTGCTATAATTTCCATTAAAACTTCATTCCCAAAGAAAATTGTCAGCCTTTAGTCTATCATATCTTACAAATACTTAGAATACATCTTTACAAGATGAAAAGCTGTTTCCTTTTTAGTTTTTATTTTTTTTTTTTTTTTTGGGAAAAAACAGAAGTCTATATGTTCAATTATAAAATATTCTAATTGCTAGGACTGCCTGATGTGGTATGAGGGCCTGATGTTCCCTTGCCCAGTGCCCTTCACTTGAAAGAATGAGGCAGCAGATGGCAGCATACGGTGAAAAAATGTACTTCACATTAGAAATAGTACAATTAGCGACGTAATTGTACATAACCAGACTAATACAGTGTCTCTACAGAAAGGAGGAAAACATAAGAAAAAAACCCTGTTTATAAGCATAGCTGTTCTACATGAGTTACAAGAAGAAACAATTTTAAATGTACAGTGTGACATCTCAAAAGACTCAGAATTCTTCCTGCTTGGCACTTTGCAAATTGGGTATTTATTTATATTCCCAATATTATGTTAGGATCAAACTTGGAAACAAAAGTGGACAGCTTAATACATGTATTTCCTGGGTCATACTGCAGCTACATACGATGGCAAGCATCTCATTGTGCAGTGAATTCCCATACAATTTGGGGTCACTCATGAATCAATACTGAGGGACAGAAAAAGAGGGACTGTTCCTGACCACAGCAGGACTGTCAAAGATATCATAACTGGATTTGGATTTTAGTTCAAATTCTAGGAGTGGCTTTCATTGCAAAAAAAGTGCTCATCTTTGAGATTTATGGTGCTTAAAAGACTTTATAGAACAAAAAGCACTTCTATATTTTGCCACTTCTTTTACATGAGAAAAAGTGAAATACAATTGGGATTAACATAGGAAGTTATATGAAAACAGGATGTAGATTCTTTTGGGGAACAAGCCACAGTGATATGAAGATTTTGACAGGTTCATGTAAGAAACACGGTGTAATCCTCCTGTTATCTCCTACATGACTGGCAAATATGGCTTCATGGTAAGTTACATCTTAAAAGAATGTTTTTGTATGGTGAAATAACAGGCTGGCAGAATTCAAATGAAAATGTGATTGTGTTAAAATTGACTTTCGTAATTGATTGCCTTACCCTGTCTTCTAAAACACTTTTTTCTTTAAAGTTCAGGTATGAAAGGCAACACTAACTTAATCAACATGGTCAGATCCCGAGGTCCCTTGGCGTCTTCTGCTTGTAAAAATTATCGAGTTTAAAGAAATAATATTTTAATTAATGTCGCATAGTAAGAGTCTTTCTCCATAAAGCTTACCAGAACAACCTCCAGTTTTGCCTGAATAAGTATAATAAGAATTCAAGGAACACCATAATATCAGAAACACTTAGAAAAGTGCTATGAAGACTTAAATAAATAAATAAGTAGACAGAAAATAAAGGTATGATTCAGCAACCAAACTATCACATTTGAAGTGGCATGATCCACTGTGAAAAAGCTGCGCATAAATTCATTGACATATTCTGTGTGTGCTTGCACACCTCATAGTACACTGAATTTACCATAAAACATAATGCACTGGGAAATGTAAACATTTCAAACAGTTGCTGCCCTTGTAGTTGCCATAAATTTCAGCTTCTTCTGTTAAGATAAGAATCAGTCAAGCACAGCAGCAAGAAACTTGAACTCTATTTCTTAATCTACAAATCTATAAATTATTCTTCACAGAATGCTTTGGCTTTCTCTAAATAGCTGATATTCTAAAACCTAATATGAATCAAAACTGTATGTGAAAGGGTAAATTATTTTAGTACACATAAATGAACAGTCTTCAAAACTGTCGTCTAAATAATACAACCTTTTGCCCCAACTCAGTAACAAGACTTGTGAAAGTGGACTCCTAAACTCATCCAGGGATTCATCAAAATCAGTACTTGTGCCTGAATCCCATTCTAATGTGCAGCAAGACCAGGCCATTTTGTACTTGCAGGCATAACTGGTGCCTAAAATCGCTTTGACAAACAAATGCATTTTAGATGAGTCATTACAGCTAATCTGAAAAACAATCGTCTAGAAGCCAGCTATTCTGGTGATAATAGATTTCTGATTACCTTTGCACAGCGTGATTAAGCCTAAGTTGGACACTGCTGAAGCAAGAAGGATGGAACGGCCAAGAAAAGCAGTAGAAAATAATCACAGCTGCGTTTTTTCACCTCAATAAAAAATAGATAGGCTTTGCAGAGCAGATGTTCAAGGACAAGAGTTTGGCCACAGCTTTGAGGCCTTAGCTGTTGTCTGTTAGCCAATTATTTACATATAGAAAAAAAAAAAAAGAAAGGACAATGGTAATAGATTCAGGCTTTCCTTAATTAGTTAGCTTTTAACTGGATGCTGGAAAAGGCTACCATAACTTACCTTGTGTTATTAAAATATATTTTAAATTCTGTAACCACATTTTGGTTTTGTAACAATCAAGCCAAATTTAAAACCAAATCCTTTCTGGTCCTTGCTGCTGAACAGTGTGTTTTAAGCATCCAGATGTGTGGCATTACTTTGTAGAAGGTAAGACATGTAGGGTATTTACATTCTTTGCTTTCCAAATCCAATCCAGACACTTATATTTTCCAGTGTTTCTCATGGTCACTGGAGCAAAAGCCTGTTGATTTCATATTTTTTTAAGCTGATTTCAATTCTCATGTGATTAATGCTTGCCAAGTATATATCTTCAAGTGTTAATAACAAAAAACCATTTGTCTATTTTGGAGACTGGTGAATAAAAGCCAGAACATAGAAATGTGTTAACTACAGAAGCAAGAAAATTCTTTATTCTGTAAACACAAGTAATATAAAGATGCCAAAACTAATTCTTACTATCCAATCCTAAACTGTGTGGGGAAATATAACCTGTTCAATCACGCGAATCCTTATTTCACAAGCACTGTCCATTTTTGTACCTTGTCAAATGCATACATTTTGAGTCAACTGTTATACTGTGAACCAAACACTCTATTGATCGCATTATGCTATTTCACCCTGACCATGAACTATAACAGCAGCATCCTAAATTCAGGATGAAGGTTATTCAACCGTACACTTTTCATAAACCCAAAACACCATGTACATCTGGATAATAAAGGATTTCATGCTGCACCCTATAACTTCCAATAATGCTTGTCATGACTGTATTCAGTAAGGAGTACTCTCTTTGTGTGTGCACACATGCACTTTACATAGGCATTCACACTGACAAGACTAAATTTGACTATCCATAAGTGAATTTTTATTAAATATAGAGTAACTGGTGTAGGCAAACACAACCCCCCATTTTTCTTTAACATCTCTTTTGATATCTACTATTAATGTGAAATGTGTAATTGATACTGAATTTTAAATATAATTGTTGATGTACTCCTGTTTGGATTTTATTAATATTATTAATAATTATATTATTAATAAACACAACACAATAAGTTGTCCTTGGAGACTAAGCATTTGAAATCTTTGAAATCTGCAGGTGTAAACATCAAAAAGGAAGTAAAAATCTTTGAAACAGTCCATCATCATTAAAAAGTATTTTTCTGAGTGTCCAGTGCAGAATTAATTTATTCCCACACCACCTACTCTGACAAAAAAAACCCCAGAAACTATGAGAACAGCCTCCTTTGCAGAAAAACCACCACACTGAGGATTTTCACAGATTACATTGAAATCAACTGCACAGAGGCATCCCCAGTGCCTGTTCTGGGCAGTGTTTCAAGGTCATGCCATTCAATATACCATTTTTAAAAATTCACCCTGGGTAAAGCCCAACACTAAACACGGCAAGAATAAGGGAACTTCTTTTCCACTAGTATAGGTTTGCAGTCAAGCAGCCAGCAGCAGGCTATCTAGCCATGCAGAGCAGAGGAACAACAGGTGTAGAGATAAGCAAGGGTAAGAATCAAGGTATACATTCTCCCAGCGTGTGCCAAGAAAACTTCTGCTGTTAAATAAAGTCTGACTGTAGGTAAAGAGGCAGCAAGTTTTGAACAGCCAAAGCCACACCACACATTAGCACTTATTTTGTGAATCAGAAGGCCACACAAAGCCAGAACAATCCGGAAGCTCAAAGCCAAAAGGAATAAAAAAAATAATGAGGATCTTGTTTTTCCCAACCTGCAGGAGATCTAGGCTCAAGCAAAAATCATCTACTTTTTTGTACTTTCCAAGCCTACTGTGCTAGAAATGAAAATACGGTTTTTGTCTGAACATATTTACTAATAAGAACCCACCACCAAGTCTCACTACAGAATGAGATAAGTTGCAGGTTTCAAAACTTTAAGAGAGATTTTGGAGAAAATTTAACTTCACGCATTAAAATTTAAAAAGCCCCGGGGACTCTATTGTATCCCTACAACCTACACATCAGCAGAGATTTTGTGAGTATGCAATGTTAGTCTACAAAGTAAAAAAAAAAAAAAGGATCTTTCCAAAATCATATATATGAAAAATTATATAATAAATAAATATTCACAGATATGTTCAGCACAATATATCTATCATAGCAAAGGTCAAACAAATACTTATTTAAGGTGAATTAATGCTCAAGGTCTAACTCCAAAGGAAGTGAACCACACCTCTGCAAAGCCAAGTGTCAAGAGTTCCTCAAATATTAGTAGAGAAACCTAAATTTAAAAGGGATATTTAATACCTTAGAGAGTGTCTGTGCTCTTCTCAGGATCTGGAAAAGTAGGATGTCGCCTTCTAGTGTAATGTATGTACTTATTTGAGAATTTGTCCTGCATTGTGCTCAATGACATAGTGCAGAGCTCTCTATTTGCTATAGTTATGCACTGATGATAAATTACCAGTGAATTTTTTTTTGTACAAGTGAACAATCTCAAATGTAAATGTTTATTAGAACTTCTTTTACTGCCTCAATCAAAGACATTAGTTAACTTGCTATTATTGCAGTGCAGTAAATGACAGTTGGCCTCTATTTTACTTTTTATAAACTTGTTATAAATGTATTATAATAACCACACTTTGTATTTTAATATTTAATCCCAGATTTTCTGCTGGTCTGGTTATCAGCAGTGTTTGAGTTTCTGAACAGATGGAGAAGGAGTTATGCTAAGACTTTTCAGCTTAGGAAAAGCCTAGAAGAGTCTAGATCTCTGTGCTTCTGGAGGCAGTGGAAACAGCAAGTTCAAGAGGGAACGGAAAGTATGTCAAGTCTCTAGGACATCCAGGGTTTTCTACACATGCTGGCAGTTGAAAGAAGGACTCTTTAGATGGACAATGGCAAAAGAAAGGACCATGCTCCTAATAGCTGTACGTAGCTATGAATGGATGCAGAAGGAGGCTCCTTGCTATATCTGAGCTCTCAGACCTGCCCTTCCTTACCACTTAGCATGCACTGGCATCTGCAGGAAAGGGTCTGCCTGATCTTCAGCGTGTGAAACCACTTGCTGAATTTGGCCTTAGAATGACATTCTCCCTTCAGTAGGGTAATACCTCTGCTTACAGTACACAGCAGTTCAGCCTCTCAAAAGGACTAGGGTGACTGGGTTTGGCCATCATAAATCAGATTACATGATTCAACCATCTTTTTCTCTGGCTACATCCTCCATAAGGTTTAGGAAATTTTCCAAGTGATATTTCAAGAAGCCTTATCTTTCTAAGTAAAATGGAATAGCTCTTTTAATTTATTTTCTCACATAAAACCTCAACTGATAATAGTGTCTTTCTAAAGGTAAAACTTCTAGGACTACTTGCAACTGAAATGACACTTTGAGGCAACCTAATTATTACCCCTTTTTCTTCGGTGGCACACACATACTGTTGTACAATCATGTAATGAACAGTATGAAATATCTTCACTTCCAATCTGATATCATGAGTGAAGTTAAGAAAATATAATCTTTGTACTCACCCCAGTCTTTGGTTTAGCTCCAGAGCTGGCTACTGAACAAGGAGATGCTACATCAGGAGCATGGATGTTAGAAGACAAGTTTGTTTGTGAATGACTTACTGAAGCAACGTCCACTCCACTCTCAGAACCAGATTCAACATCCTGTAAAAAAATGTTGCAAGTCTCTTTAGTAACTGTGGCTATGAAAGAAAAATCTAGTTCTTCTAAATAAAGGAAGTATTTAGACAGGCTCATTTAAATAGCTATGCTTCACTCTCTGTGTAAGAGTAGCTCCACTAATTGTTTTCCATTACGTATACATTCACTTGCTGTCTTTTTCAATGTGGTGGTTTGCATTAGCTGTTGTTCTGAAATTATAAATCAACACTAACATCAAAGGTATAATTCCCCTAAATGTTATAATGCAAGGTAAGAGAAATCAGTTCGGGACTGCAGAAGTCTGACATTTTTCTCTGATGTTCAGTATTTCCTGTGTGCTCCCACCTTCTGTCTCTGGCAGCATTGCAAGCTCAGTGAACATCTGTAAACCATTAGACAGCTGAAATGACATCACCATCCAGCAGTTTATAAAATTCAGGGGTACAGCTCCCTCAGTTTTGGAATCAGCAGACACTTATCAGCCAAATGCTATTTCTGGTTAAAATGCCCTTTCTTTTAATGACACTGATTACATTCCTTTGTTGAGAATAAAAAGAAGAAATATAGTATGTTTTATAGTTGAGGAAGTAAAAATATAGTGCATGTTTGATTTACTGTGAAGAGTGAGGGCAGGGGATTATACTGCTTGCAGATAAATTGTGACACATATCTGGCAAAGAGCTCCTCTGTGTAGAACCAGACATATGACTGTCAGGTTTATTAGCTGAGGTGCAGCCTGTGTGACTATATTTACACAGTACACAGAAAAAAAGCCTGAACTGTTAACCTAGCCCACTCTGTACAACCAGTTCCATAACATCAAATTCCTAGAATAGATGAAATATGGGGCAGAGATGTCTACGGGGTTGTGCTCCTGAGCTGGAAAGAAGTGGAAACCCTTTGATTCAGTAATTCCAGTTAAGTCTCTGGTCTGACAAACAATAGATGCCAGTTAGACAGGTGCCTCTGCACCAAGTATGCAAGTGTGCTGTTTTCTGAAAAGGGTTAGAAATTGGAGACAAAGCTGCATTCCAGGTAGGACCATGCATTTGTGTGAGATATTTCCTGCCAATGGGTCTTGGAATGCAATGGAAGCATTGGAAAATGCAGCAGAGTCATGGAAATGCCTCTGTAGAAGTCAGTTCAGGTACAGCTACTCTTACCAGCTTCTGCTTCGCAGAGTTATGCTGCAGAACCACACTTTCTAACCTATTGCCCATGCTTTTTTTATTATAAAATCAGTATGAGACTGAACACAATGCATGAATGTCCTGAAGAACAAATCTTTTTGATCCTCTGATTCATAATACTCAAAGGCCCAAAAATTCCTAGAAAATCAGTATATATAAATATCATATATTCCATGCTTGATGAAAGCTATCTTTCTGGAGGGTTGCTCTACAGCACAGAAACAGGTGCCACTTCTGATTCCCATTCAGGCTTACTTATATAGGTTGTCTCAACTCTCTTTATTGCTGTAACAAATTAGCTAAAATGATGGCACAGATTTGTGACATACAAAGAACAGATGTTAACAACGTACATCGTGCATTTTATTTTGGCTTCGCTGTACCATCAGTGCTCGAGAAGACACTGCAAGAACGTTGGTGTCTGCAAGGAAAATGTTTAACTAGTAAAGGTGTAATTAAGTTCTGTCCTTTAAGACTACTCTTAGCAAAGAATTATCACATTTAAATAAATAAAATAATTGAATAAATTTCAATAACTAAAATACTCATTTCTGCCAGAATCTTACTTTGAATGACAGAGGATTTAATATGTGTGCATGCCAAAAATCTCATGGACCCTCCCACTAGCAGAAAAACAAGACCTGTAGCTTAGATTTGCTTTTAGTTCTAACTACATAATTTCAAATGACATACACATATGTTCTGAGACTGGTGTGATCCTGACTTTGTGCTGACTCTGCATTTACAGTATGTGATAATTAGACAGATATTTTCTGAATTTTGTAAATCTCCCTTTTTTCGTCTGAAAGATCTGAAGCTCTTCATTTATGAAATGATGATGCAAGAAGGAAACAATGAATGCCAGTATTACTACCTTCAAAACATACATCCATAAAAAATAAAAGACAAGACAAATAAACTGAGGAGCTGAAAAATATGAGGACTATAAGAGAAAAGGTGAAATAAAACCAGAGTCTACTTAGAAAAATAAGAAAGAGTAAGCAAACTGGCTTACAGGTATATGCCTCCGCTTGTATGTCGGGGTGCTGGATGGGGAGGAACCTGCACTGAGAGCATTTTCAATATCCTGGTCAAGCTGGTCCAGTTTCATAATTAACAGCACCATTGAATCCAGTCGTGATCGATCACGATCTTCTGTTATCTCCTAAGGAACAGAAGATACAATTGCTAACTCTGAAATGGCATTAGTTGGAAAGAATAAGCTTAAGAAAGTTCAATTTCTAAATTTGGCATGAAAGTACAGTGAATAATAAGGAGAAAAATTTCTTTTTCAGGAAAAATACTGGTTTGTGTAGTCAGTTCACTGATCATTGACTTACTGCTGTGAAAATAATTTATATTAATATTTAATATACATCCATTATCAAAATTCAATTTTTAAATAGCACAACTGTTTAACAGAAATGCATCATTACCATTTTCTTGATGCAGACACTCTTTAAAGAGTACGTAAACCATTCCTCCAAATATTCACCCCAAGTTAATTTGATTGCACAAATACAAAAAATGAAGGTTAATGTATGATCGAAATGTAGAAAAGAAAGCTCAAAGAAGCCATTCTCCAGCTGAGGATAACCACAACTACTATTCCTTGTGGAACTCATCAGCATAACCATGTTTTGTCAATTCTAAGAAGAAATTTGTGTCTTTGTTGGAAATTCTTGAGAATACATGAGATACAATGATATTATAGTATCACAGATCCTCTGACACTAAAGAGAGAAAGATGAGGGGTATTCACATAGCAGTCTGAAACACCTAATTTATGAAGTTTATTCCCCTATGCTCCATCTAGCAATTGGAGACAGAGAAGGTCCTCAAAAGAGCAACTCAAAGCAAGATCTTCAGTTAGATGGACTAACTCTCAAGGAGTTCCTTTCCTCTTTTTGCTTTTTCATAGAAAGCTAACACAAAAGTTAGCAGTGAAACAACCTTCCTCAAAATTCAGGAATATCAAAAACCCCACCAGTTCCTATGTGGATTTTCAAAATAGGAAGCTAGAAAATATGAAGTTCCGTTAACTCACTTAAAATAATATTTTTATAAATCCTGCTCAAGAAACGGAAACAAAGATATTATAATTAATCTACTGGGTCCAAGAAGTAGGGAATATAAATGCACAAATCAGCCTTTTTTGGTAGTCAATAAACTGTTTTTCAGGCTATACAGTGACTTCTCTAGTTAGTTAAATTCTATAAGCAGGTTTTTTAATAGACTGCTTCAAAAACATCACAAAACATGAATTAAATTATTCCTGCTAGGGTTAAAGAAAACATATAGAAAAACAGTCATATAAAATATGGTATACATGGTCTCTATGTGTAGACAGAGGTGATGAAGGTTAGTTAACTAAATCTTAGAAAAGCAGATATACAAATCTGTCAGTCCATGGCAGAGTTATGAACAGCATACTTAACAAAGGCCAAACCCAGGAAAACTGTGTATTTCACTTCTTATTACAACATAATATTTTGGATTGGGTTGCTGACAAAGTTTATGAATTTGCAGGACCTCCTGATGAACCTGAACTGAATTTAAAATGACCCTGAAAGAATATTACCTCAAAACACCAAAACAATCAGTGGAATGGGTTGAATTTCACTTTCTTTCAAACTGAAAACATAGTGTCCCAAATGATTCATTGAAGCTCCATGTATCTTCACCTTAACTGATGTTAAATTGATGTCTGAAATTTGAAAATATCAGAAAAGTTATTTTTTCTAATCTGCATGGGTGCAGAAAACCCAACGGATCAAGTAAGTGTCTGCTAACAAAGGGGATATGACCTCCTTCATGGCATGGGGCTGTTTGCCACCGTGGGTGAGATTGTAGCCAGCTTACCCATCCAGAGGGGAACAGTACTGCTACCAAAACTAGACTGCCACATAGTCCCCTAACTCTGTGTTTATTAGTTTTGCTTGGAAATACACCACTGGAAAGGTTAATCATTCTAAACTGTACACATGATATAAGAAACCAAAAATTAATAGTCACACTACAACAACATGAGTGATAGTGAATGAGTGAGGTTTCTTAGTTTGCTTGGTTTATGTTTGGGGATTTTTTCAGACTAGACAGAAAATAGGCATTTTACATGATGACAAAGAAACATCTGACATTTTCCCCAAACAAATAGTTTGACTTTCCTGCCAAAAAAAGTATAAACTTGCTCAGCATGTAACAGATTGATAATGCTGGAGAATCTGCTGAAATGGAGAAGTGACAAAACATTGCTCAAAGTGATATTCAGGCTTGACACAACAGGCTGGCTTTACAGGCAAACACCTCTTTCAGAAAACAATAATATTACTACTATGGAATTTAGCTATTCTGTTCAGAAGTCACAGCAATAGTTTGTGGTTCCGACTGCTGTTGACATCAACCTTGTCATAAGAAGTTTTAACACTTCAACTGTAATTTCTACTTTTACAATTTACTCAATAACATAATAATCACCTTCTGTTTGGCTGGGACTCTACTAAATTGCATACATGAAAGCCTAAGCATAATACCAAAAATTTAACACATACAAATAAAAAAAGCTAATCTTGAGTTGGAAACCCAATACAACATACTAAATAAATATATATTATCACAAGATTAATTTACGTTTACAGTTTCACCCTTGATATTACCTAATAAATTTCCAAGAGCTTTATAACCTATTTGTTTTTTTTTTGTATCTACCTTGTGTGTATATTCTGAGATTTTATTACTAAAGCATGGTATGATCCAAAGCCAGGAAGATATTAGCAATTAATTTGTTTTATTTTGAAAACACAGTATTTCCTTTGCATCCAGTCTTTCACATTTTTCCTCAATGACACCTAGTTACCTTCCAGATTAGAATGCAAAAATATAAAAGCCTTTACCATTATGAAATCAAAACTTGGGCTCTTACTATCTTAATTTCTGTCTTAAGACATTTGCATTAGGCAATTCAGAATGTATCACATATACAGTAGGTCAAACTTGAGATGTTATTTGTCTGGAGATTTTATTTTTAACATGTCTCCACACAAAGAGGAAATACTTTAGGTCATGAACTGGAAGAAACAATATTTCTTTTAATTTGTATCCTCACTAGTGTGATAAAAAAAGCTAGTTAAATTTGAATATATTCATATGTTTAGAACAAAAAACACTGTAACTGTTCCCAGAATGAAGGATACTTGAATTTATCCTAAATTAAGTATTAAACCCCCAATGTTTCTAAACATTTCTAAAAAGTATGAAAGTACACCTTCCCCACCCTATTTTTTTTTTTTTTAAGGTTGCAACAGTTTTATCCCCATATTATCAGTACCTTACAGCAATTTTAACCTATTTGAACAAAGAATCTATTTAAGGAGTAAAACACTAATTGAGTTTGGATTTAATACATCCATTTTGTCTTATCAGGGCATGGTAAAGTAATTGAAACACATACTCTTCACTCATTTGTTCTTTTAAACCCTGTATTTCTGAGTGTATTGTTGCCCATCTCCTGTAGCCTCCGTTTTACATCACGTACATGCACTTTTCTTTCTAATGTGTAACCCTTTTTCCCACATACCTCTTTCAGCTGGGTAGAGCTACCTTTTAAGAAGTATGTACTGTTAAGAGTAAAACCTATTCTAATTTTCACAGCAAAAATTTTGTACAGAAATAGTTAGCATACAAAACTAACCTTGTGCTCTTTCAATATCCTCAGGGGGACTGACTCAGTCGTATCTTCCCTGTAAGTGCTCATTTTCAAAGAACCTGCTGGTTTCCAGACCAGAGCAGATGCTCATTAGTGTCACTGGGGTCCCATATAGTTAAGGAAAGGAGGGGACATCCCACTCAAAATGGTCCCTTGTTAGAGCCATCAGGGTACCACCAGTCTTGCTCCTCCCTGACACTCTCATGTCAGGGCTACTCATAACTTCTTTGGAAAGGAAATCTTGATTTTCAGAGGCCAGCCTATTGCACAACTGATGAGGCAAGCTTGATTACCCACAAGGGAAAGAGATCTTTTATGGAAGAGTTGGCTGAGTTTTGTCTGGTTTTCTTGATCTTCAGCCAGCTGGACTGACTTAAAATCTTGTATTTAATGTTATGCATTTCAAATGGCATTAAATTACTCATTCCTGTATTTCCCTACAAAAAAACCCCAACAAAAACAAAAACAACAAAAAAACCCAACCAAACAAAAAACAAAACCAAAAATATCCTTTTTGAAAACCAGAAAGTTATGAAATCACTAGAATCTATGATTCTACACTGTGAAGGTTTTCATCCGAACTAAAACTAAACAAAGAATAAAACAAAATATGCTATTTCAGAATTAATCTGTTGACTTCTCCTAACAAGTGTACAAATCAGATATGTAATTTTCATCCTTCTAAATTGTAGTGTACTGTTCACAAACTGTGAAAAATACCTCAGAATTTTATCTGTCTCTAAATTTTACACTCTACAGTACCACATTAGAATCGTATTCTTCATCATATGGAAGGAACTGCAGATGGAGAACATTAAAACACAGTGAAAAAGCTAAAGCACTCTATTTCTTTTTGACATAAGACACAAGGCCTAGACACCAGCAAAAATCAGAGCAAGATTACTATTATAAATCATATTTTGAACTAATATTTAGAATAGGCTGGAAATGGAACAAATAACATAAGCATATGCTGGTATACACATGCACAGGTGAAGAGGCATGCTCATGCATGCAGCTATCCCTACTCATTCACATGAGTTTTTTTGGAAAGTAGCTTTTCTTCTATTTTTTCTTACAAGAACTTCAGATAGCTGACTCAATTTTTCTGGATATAAAGTATGCAATAGACCTGTTTTCCAGTTGAATTTCTGTTAAACCCACAAATAAGTTATGCTCGCAAAAATGAAGTCTTTCAGGAGCACTTGATTTATATGATGTAGCAATTGTGATTTTCATTAGTGTATCTTTAAGTGAAATGTAATGAATATGATTACATCAAAAAGTTAATCTCTGAATAACATATTCTCTTATTAAAACACATGCTTTTTATAATTCCATATATATAAAAATCTATCTATATATTTATCCTCCTCTGTAGCATAGTGCTTGCAGGGATACTGCTGCACTATGCCAGCGAAGTAAACTAACTAGCAAAGATGTTATTTTATTAATGAAGTTTTGCAATTCACTATTGATAAAATGGAGAATCACTCAAAAACATGGGGCAAAAATAATGAGGAATCATTATTACATAACTGTGCTAACTCAGCAGGGATGGCAGGCAATACTCATGAAGTGGCTGCTCTTGAAACACAACAGCTCTGTAGTAAGAAACTAAGTCAATCAGGGTCATTTTCTAGCTAGTGTCATATTGCCACGGGTAGATATTAATGGAAAACATAGATTTCTCAGAGTCATTATGGCGTTAACAGTATACCAACTCTCTCGGAACACTAATGCAAATAATTGTTGGCACTAATTCAGGTAACCAGTAGAAGCAGAATTAAATGCAAAATTAGCAACTCTAAATGGTGTAACTTGTCCAATGTATAAGATATTCACCTTACAATACAACTTCATAAACAACAGATGATGGGTAAAATCCAGTTCTCTATCTTTGGAGTTACACTGGTCTGATGACAACTAAGTCCCAGTAATCATTCCTACTTAGGATCATGTAAGGATTATGACTTTGAAAATTTGTCAAAATCAAATCACATAGAGGCAAAGAATACAACATGAATATTATCTGCCTTCAATGGGTGAAAAAAAAAATATAGTAAAACATAAAATCATTAATTGTGCTCTTTCCAGCATAAACAATATCGACTTACTTTCCAATTTCCTTCTTCTTCTTCTTCTTCTTCATCTTTTGTAAATTAGTGTTATACTTATTTTAAAAGTCACCTTATATGACTACACTTTTATGGCTATGACTTGCAAAGTAAACAAAAAACCAACTTTTTATTTTACAGTGACCCAGTTCTCTTTGCTAGGAGAGGTAAGACTTACAGTTATTATGACAGTAATGTGAGCACTAATTATCAGACTGGAAAAATAATGTGATTAAACAGAACTGTAATTAAATAGAATGGTAGTAATAGTTGACTGATACTGCATTTTTATATATTTTATTATTTATATTACATACTCAGATCTAGTAATTTTGTGGAAAACCAACAAGAAAATATTTCAGTGAACTTCTTACTGCTTTTCTATTACGCTATAAATCAGAATATCAAACAAGCCAACACAGTGACCCTTAATCAGACATGAAATCAGCATAAGCAACATTGTAAAATTTAGCTTGGATACGTGTCTATTGGCATGTGTTTTACAAATATGCAAACAAGTGAATCTGTGTACTTATATTTTAGGTGCCTACCTTACAGACTAGTGGAAAGGGAGCTGGAAATCTGTATTTGAGCCATGACAAGTTTTTGGACTCCAACTGTTCACATTCATCCAATTTGGAAGTGCTTGAGAGTTACAGTTGTCTGGATGCCTGATGTGGCAAAACAACTTAGGACATCCCACTCTTAAAAGAAATTTAGGACTTAGGGAATTATAACTGAATACATGACAGATACAACAAATTTCATCTATTTGGCCCATTAGTATACTTCATAACTTACTAGTGATTTGCTTCTCCTTAAGACAAGAGACTTTTGGAGATACAAATGTAGAGATAATTATGAGCCAGCAATGCAACCACATGCAAAAAGAGACCAACAGATCTACACTGCACTAGGGAGAACAT
>JBCJKH010027870.1:0-23079 GCA_039877255.1 Loriculus beryllinus | reverse complement strand
GGATGGGGCAGCCACAGCTTCTCTGGGCACCCTGTGCCAGCGCCTCAGCACCCTCATAGGGAAGAGCTTCTGCCTAAGAGCTCAGCTCAGTCTCCCCTTTGTTCAGTTTACGGACATTCCCCCTTGTCCTGTCCATATAGGCCCTTGTGCAAAGCCCCTCTCCAGGTTTCCTGTAGCCGCTTTAGGCATTGGAGTTGCTCCAAGGCCTCCCCTTAAGAAGCCTTCTCCACACTGGACAGCTCTGGCTGCAGTCTAAAAAGAAACCCCCCAACCCAAGTATCCTCACTTCCACTTTACAACACAAAACGCCAGGAACAACCTGGCAGTAGCAGAAGGGGGAGAAAGGAAAGCAGACAAACCCAAGCTCCAAGTACGTCCTTTAGAACATTGTCCTAACTGTCCCCTCTGTGTTCTGGATAAAACTGGCTTTCTTTGAAGGAAGGGTTCCTGCAAATCCTGTTCTATTTCTGAACAAAAAGGACTGTATCGAGCCAACAAATAAAGGATGAACGTGTCAGATCCACTCGTTGAGTCAGCTTTCTGCACGCTCAGCTGGGTCACTGCAAGCTGCTGCTTTACTTGTGCAAAGACAAGACAATTGTTTACCTGCAGTCTTGCTCACAGACAGTATATTATTATTATGTGAATAAATCCAGACACTCGTGCTCCATTCTCAGTAAGGAACCACTGATTTCCCCAAGATCTTTTCACTCCAAAACAATGACACATTCCCTTTTCCAGCGGGAGACAAAAAAATGCAGTTACTTAATGGAGTATTTGCTTGCACTTATTACATAAAATACCTAAGAAAGCTATCTCAGAAGAGAAAATACTGGGATAGCTATAGCAAATTTAGCTGTATTAATGTCAGACACCTATATTCTGCCTGTGTTTGAAGAACAGTTTTGCTTCTCTCGCTTTTCTCTTTTGACTGAAAGCTGAAAGGAAGAACAAAAAAGTGCCACAGCTCAGGTGGAATCTCAGCTAAGGAAACTCTCGAGAGGTACTAAATCATTAGTGAACAGATCATTAACAAGGAAGAAATCTACACCCAGGAGTGTGAAGCAGCTGTTATTACTCCAACTGCAATTCCTGAGGAAGGGATTGCAACAAAAACCGGGCTCCAATAAAACCTCGTTAAATCACACTAATGATGCAAAGACTCCGTTAATTTGGGAAAAATCAGTATTCTGCAAAGCAAACAGCACAAAAGCAAGGACAACTGTTGTTTACTTTTCATTATTTACACTCAGATTTTGCAGTACGCTGGCAAATATGGTATATAATATTCTGCAAGTGTAATCAGGTTTGGATCAAATTATTACTACGTGTCAGGTCCTACTGCAGAGCAAATACCATCCACCACCTAATGCTACAGACTGTGACCTTGCCTTTGTGCATGTGTATCCTGTTAAACCACCGTCATTCCTAATGGTAGCTGGAATTCTAACAAAAGTTTCTAGCGAAATTGATATATTAAATACTGTTCTACAGTATTTAATATGAAGTATATGAAGTGCAAAGGCTGCGTGGAGAACTCAGAGCAGTCTTCCAATATCTGAAGGGTGCTACAAGGATGCTGAAGAGGGACTCTTCATCAGGGACTTTAGCCACAGGACAAGGGGTGATGGGTTCAAACTTAAGCAGGAGAAGTTTAGGTTAGATATAAGGAAAAAGTTCTTCACTGTGAGGGTAGTGAGGCCCTGGAACAGGGTGCCCAAAGAAGTGGTGAATGCTCCATTCCTGGCTCCAGCCAGGTTGGACATAGCCTTGCATGGCATGGTTTAGTGTGCGGTGTCCCTGCACATGGCAGGGGGTTGGAACTGGATGATCTTAAGGCCCTTTCCAACCCAAACCATTCTATGATTCATATCAAGTTTATTATCTAGACACTGAAAGGAGGAGCACAAGTCATGGCCTTCTGCTGACTCAGTGCTGAGGAATACGGAGGCAAACTGATGGAGGCGAGTGATCCAGATCCATTTTGAAGCACTAATCAAAAACCCTCACAGAAACCCCACATTAAAAAGTACATCTTAGAGCCTGAATGAAGGAGTCTTATCAAGATGCTGGAATCTGAGCTTTTCAAGAATAGTCACTGAACATGAAACACACAGACTGCAGTTTAACTAGGAAAAAGTTTGATCACAACGACACTGCTCAATGACGTAGAAAGCCACAGGAAGAAATAAATCTTTTGACTTAATTTAGTCGGTTAACAGCCTGTTAAAAGTTCCAGTGAACTCTTCCATATGTCTGATACAAGCTCTGCAATTATTACTGAAGACACGAAAGAGCCATATCCTAATTAAAAGCTCTTTCTAAAGCACAGATAAAGTAATGTCACTGTGAAGAGTTTACGGTACACAAATTAGATAACGGCTGTCACCAGTTGTTCAGGGGTCTGTGGCTGTTGTATTATCAAAGCAGTGTCATACACAGAATCATGCTCCAGCTTCCTGTGTTGCTTTGAGAATTCACAGGTTAATTTAGTTCTACATTTGCACCAAAATCTCAGGAAGTTCATGAAATCCTCCCTCTTTTTTCCCCCTGCATAACAGGAGACATGAGCTGTTTAATTCCAAATGTCACAGACTACACACAAATTGGTAAACTCTACGTTCAACTAGGTAGATGTTAGGAAAATCATGAAGGAGTGTTCTTGATTTTTCAGACTCTCATGAATAATAAGGATGAGGAGATACAGTCTGAACATGGCTTGTTTTTTCCCCCTGTACATTATTACTGTCATTTCTAAATAAAGAGTAGGAGTGAATTACTCGAATCAACTCCCCAATGGTACACAAAACATAAGGCAGCTCTGTAACTTAAATAGACCGTAATGCTGTGGGAGTTAATGAAACATTAAACCTCTTGACACATGGTGTGAGGGAAAATGTGTTAAAGGAGATAGCTGCAAGACATCCAGGACCATATTGCAGTGAAAGATTTATATTCCCATGAAAGGAGGCAATCTAACACATTAAAGTCTATATTTAAGTCTGAAATACTAATGCTAAGCAGCAGAGGTGTAAAACATAACTTATTTTCATTAAAGATTTCTCAAATTGTAAGCAAAGTAAAAGGTTTATACCTCCATAATAAATAAGTGATTGGCAAGGTCACAAGAAGATCCAGTTGCCTCACTGAATATTCTCCTACTTACAACAACCATCAGGATCATTCCAAAATCCCTGAAGGTTCGAGGATGATGATTGAGAGAATACCACCACCTACACCTCATCATTGATGCATCCATCCATCTATCAGTACCAGAACTAGGTAATTTCTTCTAGTACTGCAGTAAACTTTCTGTATGGGCTACCATAAACGAGACAATTGCTAATAAAGATTTAAATTGTTACAGACCACCAACTCATATATCTAAAGAGACATAGAGAAATCAATTTAGAATTAAACCTCCCATCAGTGTGTCCCCGTACTGCAGTATCACTGTGTGCAAGATTATACCTGCAACACAACAGCACCCAGAAGCACAGCTCAAGGACTGAGCAAGAGCCACTTTCCTCAATTTCCCTGCTTTTCACAGTAATAAAATGAACCACACAGGTCTAAAAATCTGTGTTAGAAATAGATTTACCTAACAAATACTCCAACAAAAAGAGCTTTGTAAGGAATATTGGTTGTGAGAGAAGAGCATTAAGCACTAAACCAACTAGTTTCCAAAAATTACATGGAGTCCATTTGCAATTCTACATTTCTTAGCTATAAAATAGATTTCATTCCAAGCCTTCATAGATGTCAGAATCAGCAGTTGCATGACTACCCTAATTATCAGTGTCCTCACACGCTCTCTCTTCAGTTTGTGACAGTGGCTCAAGAATCCACTCCCAGATTAGAAACTGTCATTTATCTTCCCTGGCCCGGCCAAGGCACCCAGCAGAGCTCTGGATGTTGGCTGCTTTTAAAATCTATCATTAAATTCAAATAAAGTAAAAAGATCTGATGAAAAGTGAGAAAGTTCTGCATCTCTCAATTCAGTTTCTTCAACTTTCAAGATCAGTGAGGCCAGAGCAGCTTGGTTTCTGTTCTCTCTGGTGGGGAGCATCCTGCTGGGCATTTGTTGAGAGTTGGTGCAGCACTGGAAATTCATCAGAGGCCAAAGCAGCCAATGAGAGCACAGCTCTGGGCAATCTGTGTCCAAACCCTCCTATTTAATATGCCAAAGTAGGTTCTTAGGGAGGTATCTTACACAGAGCTTGGGCTGAAAGGACAATGGGGTGTGATTAGGTATTGTTCACAGCCACTAAGTGAACCAGCAACAGAGAATAGATGGTGATTAGAAGGTGGGTGCTGGGTCATTATCATGCAGGGCTTCACTTGCCCCTGTTCTCTTCCCTGGTTACACACCTGTATTGGAAGTGGGTGTACAGAGGAAAGTTGGTGTTTGATTTTCACTGATTTTGCATGATTTTCCATCCTCCTATGGGACAGAAGTTATGTGCATGCACTGCAGTTTGTTTTACAGAGTTAGAATTTCTACTCAGCCTTTCATAGACTTTATTTTCTCTGCATGTATATTCATACAAACTTTGCTATACTCTGCTCTGGTACCCTAGCAACAGCCCTGCAGCTCCTTTACTCTGAGCTTATCATATAACCCATGACTCAATGTGTACTCTCACCTACCTTGTTTAGTAATAGTGCTCATAACATATCAAGTGGATCATCACTAGTGTGTTCAGAATGTGACACAAAACAGCAGTTTCATTTACTATTGGCTCATTTGATTTTAAACTTTGTTGAGGAAATCTCATTCATGACTGATATTAGTGAAGAAAAGAAGTAACAGTACATATATGGTATGTACTAGTCTAATTCTTTTTGCTTTGCCTGATGCTTTTGGAGACCTTAACATATCAGGCTGCAAACACCACCAAAAAAAGACAAGAAATGTACCTCCAAAAGCAATTTTCAAAAATCTGTACAAATCATCTGCACTGATGGAGTCAGCAACTTCTTAACAGTACCTGTCTTATTTTAGTAAGTTTGGTGATGCCATATAAACACCTCCAAGTACAATGTTATATATTTTTATAATGGTAGACCAATACCATCACAATCATACAAATCATATGAAGCAATTGGTAATAAAGCCTTTGCTATCTTTATAGTAATACAGAACATTTGGATACGGTACTGATATGAAGGAAAACCAGCCCCTTACAGTGGTGAATTACAATGTGAGTTCACACTTTCAAATCCAAAGTCCAAATACTCTTCACTTTGAAGTCAAGGTCTTTATCTGCAAATTATTACTTATGAAAAAAACTGACCTCCAACTCTCTGACTATCTTGATGACTGACTGTTGAGACTGTGCAGCACATTTTTCCTTTACTAAGCCCTCATTTTTCAGTTCAAGTTCTTCGTTGGCTCTCAGAAGGTTCTTGTACTTAGACAGGAGCTCCTGCAATTCCACATCCTTTTCTTTAACTGTTCCATCAAGTTTCTAACAAAAGAAAACAACGAGACAGTTTTACTCTAGCTTTGTATTGCAAAATAGGCAAACATGCAAAATTCAGGGGACTATCCAAGAATGATTAGGCATGTGTTTTTTACCACACAAAGGAAGAGCTCAATTTAACATAATAGAAGCAAGAATAGATCCACCTTTCCCCAGCAATCCAATCTTTCAAGTATTAAAAGCCAAGGCATGTATACCTTGGTCTCCAAATCAAGTTGAGAGCAAATTCAACTATTACTCTTTGCATTGCTGGTTGAATACCATCAGAACTTTCCAGGGTTACTTCTCCAGCTATAACCAACCCTGAGCAGAAGTCCATTAACATTCAGGCAGCTCCTTCCTATATGTCATTTTGAATAGGCTCCAAAAAAAGAAGATTAAATATTTCAGTATCTCTACCTATTCATCAACTCCCAGTTTCTGCACAATAAACTGACAATCAAAGGCATTTCAGAGCTTTTAAAGTATCTTACCACAACAGTGGAAACTCTACTAAGTATTAGTAAAGCTTTCTTCCTCCTCTGTCCACACGCTTCATAAAACCCTAACAAGAAATCTTTTTGAATGCCACACACTACAATTATACCTCTATTCTGCAAATATAGTGTCATAGAAAGTGAAGGAATTTCATCCGAATCAATAGTAATTCCAAATACAAACGTGATTTTGTATTAATTTCTCATACAGAAATCAAATTATATCTTTCTACTTTTCATTTCAAGCCTACCTACCTGAAGCAGTAGATCCTTTTGACTGACGTTGTCTGTTAGCTGCTTGATAACTAGTTCTTGGCTCTGCAGCTTCTGATTACTTTCACTCAAAAGAATATTGTAATGATGTTCGAGCGCTTGCTCTTTCTCAGTCATTTCACCATGTAATTTCTCCAGTTGATTTCTAAGATCCTACAAAACAAGCGAAACTGAATATTCAGCAAATCAACTCTTCTAAAAGTTTAAGCCTAACAACCCATATTATTAGCTGAACTTTCCACTGCTTTAAACTCCTATCCCTTAGGAGTTTGGAAAGGCTATTTAATCCAGGCTCTTTGTCTTGGCATCAACACAGCATGAAAGAGAACTTTTAGATGAGGTGTCGGTACTGTCTTCCAGGTTGTTATTGTTTAAATGCTTTTGGTACAGAATGACTGGACTCCAAGGCTATCAGGAATATCACGCACGTACATGTTGCCGCTGTCAGAACGAACACCCGCTTCTGAGTCAATTTACTGCCTTAGTAGAAATAGGAGAAAATTGGTTACGGGTGATTCAGTTTGTCATTTGCTCTTTTTCTCATCACACCATGAAAATTCTTGCACTAACATTGTATTACCAGTTCCTTTTGCATCAAACAAAAGGTCACAAATGTTAAAACATTTTCTTTTGGCAAGAGCACAGACTTCAAATGACCACTGAGGTCAGTCTTGTGATTAGATGCTGTGGAGAGAACTGCAGCTTGATTCTGGCTCTGTTAATTACTTCCTGCAGCTCCAAGATTAACCACATCATCTCCACAGCTTTGCTCCCCATAAGCCCATATTGCCTCCAAAAGACAGAAACAAGCTCTTTCAACAGCCTTATGCAGTAGCAAGTCCAAACGACTAAGATCTGTACAGATCAATGAGGACTACTGCAGTGTAGAAAAAAGAACCTCCTAGTTCACAGGTCACAAACTGGAAGCACACCACTATTACAGCTTTCTCCTTTGCATTCCTGCAGATCCTGTTCCACTTCACTTGAAAACCAACCATCTGTAGCTATCTATGGGGTTTCAAAGCTTGACCACCTGACAAAGCCTCGGATTCCAAGCAATAGCATCAAACAATTCCTATTCCTTACCCTTTGCTATGAACTGGCTTCTCTTGTTTCACCTCCTCTCCCACCACCACCATTTGTGTCACTTCAAACTGATTGCTGATTTGCTAGAAGCTTCAACCTTGTCAGCTGAAGGAGGAACAACTTGTATATACACTAGCCTCACTTGCATATATACTAAGAGCCTCACTGTATAAGCTCTTACTCCACAAGAGGATCCACAGCATCTACTGCATGTGTGCAAAAAGAGAAGTAGGAACTTGTAACAAAGGAGCTGCTGTTTAAAGTTAAACAATTAAAACTTAGAGGAAACTTTATCCTATCTAAACTTCTCTTCAGTCCCAAAGAGCCACGTAACACAGCCTACACCTTCAAATAAATGTTTTCCTTTTATTCCCAAAGAGGGCCCATTTGTGAAGTACCATAAGCCCTTTAAATAGTTTGCACATATGGTAGTCACCTATAAACTTTATATTTACCTCCCGTGGGATTTCAAATTCAATAGTTGCTTCCCATTCTAAGTACAAAGAAATAGTACTAGTGACACTTTAATTGCAACCTCTTTACAAACTGGTTTATGTCCTTTTCTTGGCTTAATTACCTTGCCTCATGCAGGTTCACATCAAATCCTTAACATCAATTTTACTACTCAGTGTTTTACTTCTGTTTATTTTGCACATTAAATGCAAATCGTCATTCACAATGCCTTTGGTTTACTTGCTTCATTTTAGCTTCATTACCAGGATTCAGCTAAAAAAATCCCTAATAGCTTCCCAAAAAAACCCCTCAAATGTTATTAGAACAATGATTAAGCTTAGACCTTCAGTTCTGAAAACTAATTAAGCTAATTTTTTCAGGATCAAAAGAACCACTTTCTTAACTAAGAAAACTGAAGACTTGCAGAATCAGGTCCCAGTTTTGTCTATATACATAAACTCTCAAATATGTTTCTATTTCTTCCTAACTACTACCTATAAACTGGAATGTGACAGAGCTCTCTTGGAAACAGTGCAAGTTCTGTCATCTGGCTTCAAGGTATGGAGCTCTTCAAGGGGGTCACATTAAGCCTAGTCACATAGAACATGCTAATTGGAAGCAAAGAATCAGTTGCAGTGTTATAATTGTCACTGCATTGCAAAGTTCACTCCTTTGCTTTCTATTTTTACGTTGCTTTTATACTATCAGATCACTGAGAGGCTTTAAGTGAACACATTACATGTTAGGTAACTTCAAAGGAAAACTTGTGACCTCTGCTATAACTTCAAGTGCCCAATACTCTGTGACTTATCATTACGAGAACAATATACAGCTTTAAGAAGGAATGAAAGACATGCATAGATAGAAAAGATGCTGTTGCAGTAACAGTACTACACCCCCTATCATCTACTCTCAGTCATCTTGGTATACGCTTGTCAGGTACAGAAACCATGCCTCTGCCTTGAAAGCAGCAAAAATAAATTATGGCTAGGTTTATGGATAGAGGTAGACTGATAAGGCATACAATTGTGGAGTAAGTAAAACAGCCTGCAAGAGATTTTCAATTCGCAGCTACTTTGCCTCTACTATTGCTGCCCCCAGAGTTCCCTAAATCCTTCCCAAAACAAGCAAAGGTTGAGAATGAAAATGATCTTCTTTGCATGAGCTGGAATTCTGTAGCACATAAGACTATCCATCACTATACCAGGTTGCTCAAACTCACTGACCATTCAAATTGTCTGGGAGAATCTCTATTGGTTTCTATACATTGAGTTGCAAGGATAATATAGCAGCTACAGCTCTTAAAGCATAAACTTTGCAATTCCCTCTGCCAACCTTTTTCCCCAAGAGACTTTTCTATGATTAATGATAGTTGAAGTAAGAAAATGAATGTGAAATACTCTAATATAGAAGACCAGAGCAGATGCCTCCCCCTCCTTGTCAGATGGAAAACAGTTTGGTGAATAATTGAGTTGTGAAGCTCCAAAACCTCCCTCTCAGGCTTAACTACAGATAGGAAGACTAAATAATAAATTCTGCCTAATGAGTTATTCTGTAGTTCCCCAACCAACTGATCAAATATGAATACCTAGTAAATACACTCTAATTGTCTACACTTAGGCCTGGAGAGAGAACGGGTACTTGAAGTGTTTATTCATGTAAATGTGAACAAACTCTTTGATCAAGAAGCACTGAATCTCTGTTACAGAGACACTAACATGGCGTACACAAGCAACATTAAGGATGAGATTATGTTTGTTCCTCATCAATCATATGTAAGAATATATATGCCCAAATTTCTTGTTTTCAAAGAGTATAAAGCGATGCAGAACCAATGCTTGACAACAGCTTCTGCCAAATACAGAACTGGAAGAGGTTTTGCTTCTAGAGTTGACCTAGTAAAAAGCCAGGGCATGCACCCACCCTGAGACAGGGATGCTGTCCAAGGACATCTACACTCATTCCTTCAGGACAGTCCTGATACTGGTCCCAGTCTGTGATTTGCATGATAAGCTCACATGTAGCAGTCTCATCTTAGTTCAACCTTCTTCCATTCCAGGACAGTAACGCCCAAATCATCTCCAACCAAACGGGGTTTGCAACAGGGCAGAAGAACTTTTTCTGGAACTCAAGTTTTGGAGGTTTTTTTTATAGATACATGCGAAAATGTGGGTTATCCCAATTCCAGTATTGAAAAGTCACTGAGAATTTCCCTGTGTGTGAGTGAAGAGCCAATAGAGCAGCTCATTACAGATGTCAAGGGCGTTTTCTGCAGTTTACACACATTCAGACTGCTTTTATTCTAACAAAATAGAAACACTGATGAATAGGTATTTTGGAGTATAAATAGAACTGAATTTTTAAGGTTGTCTCATAAAAAGTTTGCAGCCGATCACTGAAGTGCTTTTCTATTTGTCAAAGAGCAAAATATCACAGCATATTTTCTTCCTCCCACATAGCTACTACTTAATGGGCAACATTTCACAGGCAATGGTGCTGTATCCAAATGTACCGGCAACTCTTGAAATTGAAGCAGCTGTTCTACAAAGAATAGGAAATAGGTTAGGGATATAATTTTTATAAGACTGCTCATCTTTTGGCAGGAATGCTTTTCTCCAAGGAACTAGTCATTTACATGAAAACCTTGGACATAATGGAGGCAAATAGGTTTCTGTAACACAAGTAACTTTGAATCCCCTGGCAGCTCCCTACTCAGCCCTATTTTTCCTGCCTTTGCTATACAGAGTTATAGCCTAACTCCCCTGAAAGATAGAAAAAGTTCTGAATAGCACAGATAGTTACATATAGAATACTTTAAATCAATAAAACATGTTCTTTGTGGCTGTTTTACTGACAGGAGCGATCTGTTCTTTCTCTCCTTAACCTCAACACCCTGAAGGAATTTCAAAGCACACCAAAGATAGAGACTTTGTGACAGCAGCCTAACCACAGTTGACAATCAACCCAAAATGCAAGTTAAATTGGGGACAGGAGGAGGGAGAGGAACTAATTTGTTTGTAGGTAAAGAGATCCCTCTACTGGTTTTAAGTGAGATTGCAGGAACTGCAACTTCCACCCATATCTGCTTTATTAAGGTCCTTATTTAAGAATTGAACCGAAACAAGACAAGCTCATTTAATCTTTCATGTAATTTAATAAAGCAGGAGACTAATCCCTAACTGAAGAGGACCAGACTCTGCACGCAGGCAGGACTCACTCATTAGAGAAATGCTGCCCTAATGGAAGCTTTGGTTAAAAACCCGCATGAAGAGATAAGAAGTGAGAGGTGAGTTTTATGGCAACCTCTCAGCAGAAAGTGCACTCTTTCTCAAAGGAAGAAAAGGAACCTGATCATTCACTTCGATGCTACAAGCAGAAGAGCTTATCTAAATGCCTACAGCAAGGTAAAAAAAAAAAACCTACACGGAATATGAAACAAGCAAAGTTAATGAACAGATAGAGCACATCATTTTTAGGTTAAATTGTGATCAACTAATCCTCTGCTTTGGGAATTTTACAAGCAGAAATTATTAAATTGCTTTTTGAAATTAAAGCCTTTGCAGTGACCCTGATATAGTAACAAAAAAGCTGAAGTTTGGCTTCACGTTGCAACTATTGGCTACTTGCTCGTCTTCTGCATTAGAACTTAAGAGTTTAATTGAAGTAGTGTAATTTAAGATATTGTAGAGATACGTAACAAGAGAAATACAGCAGAAACATACAATGTACACTGTTGTGCACGTTCAGATTCTCTCATCAGATAGAGGCCAATAGCAACCATTTAGCACTTCCAAAGGCTAATGATTTTTTCTAGGACCTAAGCCTATCAAAATGATATTTAACATATTTTTCAATGCCAGGCAATCTTCTTGGCCGTTCTTTTGAATACTGACTTTAGGCAAATGCATTTCTCAAAATTTACTCATATTAAACCCCTCAATTTGTTAGAGAAGGACATGCTCAAAGTGCTAAACTACTTTCAAACTTTATGAAATAAAGGAAAAGAGCGATAATAACATTAATGGTTTTGTCACTTCTGCTCTTCTGTAGTTGTGCTTCATCCAGCTCCTTCTCCATTTTCTCTCTTTCTAAATTCAAATCATTGAGCTCTTGATCAGTCCTTTTAATCCTCCTTTGTAGTTTATGATTCTCAGCATCCTTTGTAAGGTTTTCTGAACGCAGCTCTGCTAAGAGGGTCTCTTTCTCCATCAAGAGAGCTTGATAATCTGCAGCACCCTGAAACATAAAGCAGCATTCATGTTCTATAAGGGTATTTTGTAGAGACTGGAAGTCTTCAGTCCTGTTGTGCTCAAACCCACTCCCACACACCTCTTTCCAGCGCTTCAAAACTGTGGTGCAAAAGTGCAGTGGAGTGACAGTTACTCACACAACAGGGAAAAGGTTACACTGAGCATCTTCTCAACTAATGGAACACAACTTTCAGTGACATCCATTGCAGGATAACAAAGCCTTAGACAACTAAGAACTAGACACAGGTTGACCTGCAAAGGAGTCCATAGTGCAAGTGAGATCATATTATTATTATTGGCTCCCAAAGCTCTTACACATAAACTTTGGGTCAGTTTCAATCCAGACTAAGTCAATGAGTTATCAAGTCATAAGTATACTGTTTTATACTAAATAACATCTGATTTATGCTCTTCCCCATCACATACTGTTAGAACTGGCCTCAAAGTTCACAACACATGATAGGAGTAGTGGGCTATGCAGCATGGTCTACTCACAGAGAACTGCCTTCAACTCAAGTTTGTAGCTAAGTAGCAGAGTTATGAGGAGAAGGGCTTGCTCTGTCACCCACCATGCAATACGGATTCTGTGGACAGGAGGGATTAGTTGCACACTTTTTAAACCTAGAACTCGTCAAAAATAATCAAGTTCTCATTAAAACAAAAGGGTTAAAATTAGAGAAATACTTCAAAGCAGGACTTCCATTGGTATGAAAAAGCAAAAATTAGCTAAAGATTCACACCCAGGCCAAAACAACCTGAAGAAGCAACAGGATATGCTTTTCCATATAGGGCACACCTAAAATTTGGGCTTAAGTGAAATAAATGGCTTTTGAAGAAATGCAAGTGCTCTGTGAAAACTAAAGATTACTACTGCATTAGACTGACATCAAGAAACAGTGCAGTCAGTCACAAAAGCTTTAGGTGTGTGTACTCCAGACACAAGCACGTCAACCTCTTCCATTCCTGCTGAGCTCAGAGTGGATGCACAAACATGGAAGATTCATCACTGCCTCTAATGTGTATTAGGTGCTTTTATCAGACTTAGTTTTAGATGAGTTTGAAACCATTACAAGAGACATTATGTTGTCTGCTTTAATGTCAAATTCTTACTTTCCCCCAGCTTACATTTTAAGACCTTTATAATGCATAATTTATCATCATAAAGTCCTTTCTCCTACACACACAGGAAAGCATTACTAAATCACATTTCACAAGTAACATTCCACTCTTTTATAAATAGTGGTTTCACATTTATTATACAAATAAATCCAAACAGGTGCCTCATAGGCATTTCAACTCTGCTAACCTGAAGCATGTGTTGTTACCATACTTTTGGTACAAAACCCAAAAGATTCTTAGGTCAACAAAGCAACCTTGATACCATCTCAGCTCCACAACTCTTAGTGCCTTTATTTTTAACTCATTTTGGTTTTGCACATTTCTTCCTCAGTTTTCAGTTGTTATAAAAGAAAAAGCTCAAGAAACAGATAAATTTTAACACTGTCCTTCAAATGGTTTCAAACTTACACAGGGGAAGTTCAGGTTAGATATAAGGAAAACGTTTTTTCGTGTGAAGGTGGTGAGTCACTGGAATGGGTTGCCCAAGGAAGTTGTGAATGCTCCATGCCTGGCAGTGTTCAAGGCCAGGTTGGATGGAGTCTTGGGTGACATGGTCTAATGTGAGGTGTCCCTTGCCCATGGCAAGAGGGTTGGAAATAGATGATCTTAAGGTCCTTTCCAACCCAAACCATTCTGTGATTCTATATTATTTGATTTGGGAAAACTTTTCAAAGTAAGAGAAATCAGACATCTTAAACTCATTTCCACTTCTTTCAGAGACACAAAGAACTAATTGCTGTAGGGAACTATGGAGAAGGAAGGAGCAGGAATGAGGGAAGCCATATTGACTGCTTGCTTCTTACCTTGAATTTTTGCATATGTGCTCTGTGAGTGGCCTCTCTTGCCTTAGCCAGTGAAGCATTTAGATCTTCAATTTCAGATCCAAGCTCCTCATTCTTTAAATAAAGTAAAATGGATACTATGTAGAAAGAATAATTTCCAAGGGACTATGATTCAGTAATAGCTATCCCACCTCATTACCCATGCATCCAACTACACTAAACACATACTTCAGAAAACAAAGCCACCCAATACATCATAATAAATCTTGTATAAATAAGTTCTGGTTCTTATACAAGACTCACTACACTGCCCATCTCTCAAGTTATATATTTCCCATGCTTCAACAAAATCTGAATTCCAGCTGACGCTGACCTCTCCTATTTTAGCTGTCTTTATGACAGCTCCACTTACTCAACATCACAAAATACTTCTCCTACCTTTTAAGTGGTGCACAGAGCTGACAAAAATCAGTGTGCACCTGAAAACGTCTTTCATCAAACTTCTTAAGTACTTTTTCCTTTCTCCTCAAGTCCAAGACCCAAAACTCTAAATAAACAGAGCTGCTTACAGGTATGACAACAGTGATTAAGGACCCACTAGAAGCCTCCTAATGTTTACTGAGACACAGAAAACCCCTGCCCCACACAACACACATATTCCCCTCCCAGTGATAGTTCAGCAAGATCATAACTACCATACCTCTTTTTCCTTTGCTTTCAATGCAACAGTTAGCCCTTGGATAGTTTTATCCCTTTTCAAACTATTCTTCTTTTCAACAGCAAGCTCATTTTCTCTCTCTTGTAGCTCTTCCTGAAGTGACTAAATTAGATTATGTGTAAGTTACATTAACTTCCCACTAAAAGATACTGTAACTGCACATTAATAAGTACATTTTCTCAGAGTTCTTATATCTTATTACTTAGATTACTAACATTAAATATCATCCCAAATGCAAGTCATCACCTTAAAGATGTGCCTGGAATACAGTATAAGAAGCTTAATCTCATGGGCTGGCCATGAGTATCAGCTTCAATATACTGATACTGAAAACACCTATCAGCTTTATTAAGAATTGCTTCAAAACCAAGGGGAGCCTTCCTGCCACCTAACACAAAAGAGAATTTACCAGAAGACTTTACTTTGCTTCCTTTGGAGTCAGTGCCTCTCTGTAACTATGAATACATAACAGAAGGGATCTCAACATGTACTGTAAGTGATCAAGGAAACAACTAAAACCAGAACTCACCTGAATCTTCTTTTCAAAGGAGTTTCTCTCATTTTTAAGCTCAATTCTAATAGCCTATAAAAACAAAACAGTTGTTAGAGTCAAGTAAATTTAGTCTAAACACAAGTGTAACACATTAAACTGGACAAAATGAGCTTAAAAACACTGAGGAGGAAAAGCAAAGCAAACCACCTTAGCAGATGCCTTTTGGCAGGAATATACATTTATATATGATTTTTTAAATCATATATAAACAACAGAGTTGTGTGAAGTGATTCATCATGGGTTTTTCTCCAATACTGCATCTCAAAATGATCACACAGTCCATCATAGAATCAGCTAGGTTGGAAAAGATATGAGATCAAGTCCAACTATTACAAGACTGCCAAGACCACCACTACACCATGTTACTGAGAGCTTTCCCTACATGGTTTGTGAACACTGTCTACCTCTTATGTAAGGATTAAAGGTGACCCTGTTTTCATCTTAACACACAAATACTCTTGGGAAACCAAGGCAGTTTTTCTTATTATATACTGATTTAATTGCAAATTTTAATCAGCATAATTATACTGATTTTTTCCTGCAAATACTGATTTAATTGCAAAACCATGCAGAACTGAAAACTTTTAATTCTACTCATTGGTCCAAGGATAAGGACCATTGGACAAGGTTCTCTTGTCTATTTCTGACAGAAATCAAAAGGTGTGCAAGTACTGATCAATATTAACTTCTAAAACCAAAGGCAGGAAAACTTCTCAGAAGCATGAGAAGCCTCCATGACTGCTTTCTTAATTCTGCCAGCTTTAATTTACTGTTTGAATAACCATTGGAAGAAAACAAAGATAGACAACAAGCCTTAAAAGCTCTATCTACATGTCAGCTTTCAGGATATCTGTCTTCCTATTTAAGAGCCAAGTGAAAGAGAAGGCTAACTGTTAGCACTTTTTGTAAATGAAAGATTAGACTTTCCCTTTATTTCATGAAGGGTTTTTAGGCCAAACCCCTTACCATAGCCTTTTCTCCAGACCATAATAGTAGAGATATTTCCCAAAACCAAACTCCCAAGTCACATTCTTAACTTCTTTAGCAGCTGTGGCATCTATTGAAGGATAGATTAACATCTAGCATTTTTCTTTTTAATATATACTTCTGTAAAGCAATTGCACAGTATCTATAACACAGGCATAAAGTCAAGGGGAAACATGACCTCTCATTGAATGAATAGTAAACATGGGTAATAAGGATGAATGTTGACCAGCAAACCACAATTTCACCAATGAATGTTACAGAAATAGAGAAGGGAAGTAGGTAACAACCATGAAGAATACTTTAAAAGACTGGCTTAAGTCACTCACATACTGTCATGCACAAAGCCTTTAAAATCCTCCTCCACATGAGATTTAACACATAGAACTGTTCAGTTAGTTTCCTCACCTCTATCTCACTATCTTTTTCATGCCTCAAAGCATTGGTAAGTTCTCTGATCTTTTCTGCTGATAAGTTCCCATCACAAGGTCCACTCTGAGCCTTTTCCTCTTCCAGGCGTTGAATTAAAGCTTCTTTATTTTTCAGTGACAGATTCAGTTGCTCTATAAGTCTGAAATTATAAAATCAATATTAAACTTGCATCATGTACCACCATCGTAGTAAATCTTGCAGACAACCTCCCTAGGTGAAGGCTCCAGACAACACTTGTGAAACTCTGGGGAGGACTTTCACAATCTCTTTTCCCTCCCGAGAAACCAGAACAGGTGAAGTAACTTTACAACAAGCAACAGTGTTGAGCCCCGTGCAAAGTGCTCATTCTTCTTTTCAAATGCCAACACTTAAGCTTCAACATCATCCTTTAGAGCACATACAAAAAGCTTATCAATCTATTCCATTTCATACACCACCATATCCTTACATGTCATCACTGAGTATCCCCCAAGTACCCACTTACATTTGTATTTGTACCTAAGCTGGTTCTCATTTCACAACAATGCTCATGTTTCCTGAAAGATATGAGGGTTATTAAGGCAAAATTTTCTGGCATAAAACACCAGCTGTGATTCCTTTTGTATTTTGTAGCCTAAATGCTGAAAGCATCTTTTTAACACAATATGAATTCCAGATGTGCTACTCTCAGACACATTTAAAGCACTGCACGTTAACATTTGATTCACTTCAAGAAGTCAAATGCTCTCTTCTTCCATTAGCACTATGTTTTTCTAGGCCTGTGAATACTTACACCGATCTACCAGCATGCAATAGATGATCCTGCTAACACTGGATCATGGAGGGAAAGGTAAAGAGAGAGGAAAACCACCAAAACTAAACTGAAAACCTTCGTTATTCTCCAATCCTGACAATTTGCTTCCACACTTCAAGCACTATTTTCACACAAACTGTCAACTAGAGTACCTCTGAAAGGGACTGGGTTTAGAGCTCCTTCCCAGCTCAAGTCTCTCCAGAGAGCAACTGTGTTCAACGCAGATGACTAACAAATAGAAAGAGGAAGACAGGGAAAGGGAAAGGAGGGAGATAACTTGAGAGCCAGGTTATAACTAAGTCGTGGCACATAAGGTGCAGTATCAAAACTTATTAGAACAGATTCATAATTTTATGCCACAACAGATTTCAGATTGGCAGTTTTCAATCTCTATGCTTTTGGAACAACTGTCTGGAACACACTGCAAACCTTGCTTTGGTGCTACCATAACATAAAGCCGACAAAATGAAAGCCTCAGGCCAACACAACTTTCTGTTATCAGGGTAGGCCAATTATGCAGTGACTCACACAGCAGCTACCTGCAGGGCTCAGACACAAACAGATAGGAAAGGATACCCTAACGTATAAGGAATCGTAGCAATCTTTTGATCTCCATTCTGGGCTCATATCCCCAGACTAAGCAAGCTTTATTGGGAGGCTTGCCAAGCTTGTATTTTACCCTACATACCTAAAAAACAAAAACCCTCCAAAGAACTAAGATTTTAGGTGATATATTTTTCCCCATCTCAAGTTAAAGAACAACTCACGCACCTTTGCCACTACCTGCCAAACAAAGCCAAGCCAGTGCTTTGCAAAGCACAATCAAAACAGCTCAAACACACTGTTTCTCTCCCCATTAGATTTATCAGCCTCAACAGCCACATCACTGGGACTGCAGAGTACATAAAGCAGTAAGTGAATACAAATGGTAGAGTCAAGTTCTATCCAGCAGTGGTTCAAGAAAGCAGCAAGCAGGAGGTAAGTCAAAGTTACAAAGACGCTTTCAAGTAGGACATGCTCATGTCACATGCATACTGATCTTTTTACACTTTCAGACAACGTTTAAAGGTGATTTTTCTATCATGCAGCATGTAAACTGGTTGTTGTGTTGCTATTCATTTAATAGCTGAATACATAAGATGGCCAGTAACACTCTCTCATGTATCTGAGGGTAGGATCAAACTATTAAAATCTATAAATCCATGTTGACTCTTTGCACTTGAGCAACAAAGAATTCCACTAGTCAGAAGCAGCACCAGAAAGAGTTCTAACCTGTCTTTCTCAGCTCCTGTAATCATATCCACATCCTTTGCAGGGGCATTCATAATTGAAGCAAGTTTCTGCTCAGCAGCTATTCTCAGAGCTTTCTCTTTCTCTGTCATTGCAGCAGCTTTTTCCACAGCTTCTTGGGCAGCTTTAAGATCCTGTAATTAAAACACATACAATTCTGATGCCTATAAGAACAAAATCCTCTCACAATTTTCTTTCACATATTGAAGTTTCTTCTACCAAACATATGCCGGCATGTTTAATTTAGCAACTTTTACCAAGTAGTTCAAGCACTTTGAAAATGCTTCTGAACTCTTTATGGTTTAATCTTGAAAATGCAGACATTTTCCATGGTACACAGAAAATGGGAAGTTTGTTTCAAAGAACTAAAAAAAAAACCCTGATAGCAGAACTGGAAATAAACTGCCCCCCCTATGCTATGGTTTTAGATTTAGCCATTATAATTTGGCTTTGTCCCAGTGTCCTCTCACTATCATAGTAAGTAGCTACACTTACAGAGGTTAAACAAGAGCTTTTTTATTGCAGAGATGAAATTAATATTCCCAAACTCACTGTAGCTAGCTGGAACTCTTCCCAACATCATTTATAATATTTTGCAAGAATTGGTAAAGTCCGAACCTGACCTTTTTCTCTTGAACAGCAATAGAATGGAGACAACACCCAGAGATTCCAGTCAACCTCCTCTAGGTGACCCAACTCACAGGGAACACCAAATAACCCCATGCTTCTCACACATGAAATTTGTTTCAGATCTTCATTTTGACATTGTAAGCTTCTCTACTGTGCTCACTGAATTGTGCTTTCTATGAAAGAGAAGCCTCCTTGTAACCTAAGAAATAATTCTCCTCTCTATTTCATATCTACACTATAAAGCACATCTCTCTGGGGGAGCTTGAGGAAAAGGTCCTTCACCACCAGACTTCACCACTCAACCCCTTTCCTGAAAAGCTGATCTGTCACCACTCACCTTTCAATCAAAACCTCTGAATTAAGTTAAACTTTGTTAGTGTTACCTGGATTTGTATCATTATATGGTGCTACATAAACGAGTGACTAAAACTACTCTGCAGTGTTCACATTCATAACATAATGAAATTGATGTCAGAGGCCAACACTATCTCTAGGCTACAAAAAATGATGTATCACCAAGAGATTAAGAGTATTTGCCTTTAGACCTTGGCAGATCTGGGAAACACCAGTCTGACTGGCTGGTTTAGTACAGAGTAAGTGATTTAGGAACTTCTCTACCAATGCAATAGCATGAAGAATGCTTTGAGAAATCTGCATTCCACTAAACTAAAGAAAGGTCATGGAGATTCCCCCCTTCTCTTGTCTGAAGGAGCTCACTGCTTTCTGAATACTGCTAACTCCTGATAGAAAAATACCATCAGGAGACCACTACTAATACCTTCCATGTCTAATTCATTCTTTAGGGAAGGGAAAGTGTATATTGACATATATCCATTTGTGCTATTTCTATTTACTTCCAGAAAGAGCAGCAGACCTCTATCCCTCTCACAAACACAGCTATAAAATCCCACACCTCCAGTTAAGTGTACACGGTCAATGATGCAAAACAACTGTGAGTTTATGTATTTCTAGAACTTGGCACAAACATTTCCAGCACAGACCACTCAGAATCACATTTGTTCTTTACAAGAAACTGAACTTCGTCTTTCTAAGGAAGCAGGTTATTCATGCAAAGAAATTTGGGGTTTTTTGGCTTTACACTACAAAAGGAGGAAACATGAAGCTGACCTTTTTCTCCTGCACAGCAATAGAATGGAGACAACATCCAGAGATTCCTCTGTAAAGAGGCAATTTAAGCAATGGCTTGACAATAAATAGAGGAATAAACTGTCTCAACCACAGACAGCAAGGAATTCAAAAAGCCATTATTAAGAATAACCATCTGGAACAGGAGAATGTTATGCAAAAAGATACAGTAACAGCAGAAGCCAACAACATTTGGCAGATAAAGGTCCATCTAACAGAGTGCAAAAGCAGAATAAAGGGAAGCACTCACTGGTTCACCTACCCAAAAGCTGCAATAAGTAGGTGGCCTCTCAGCCTGTAATGAACATACAAGAGTGGAGATACAGAAAGCCTCTAGAAAGAACAGGCACTCTATAACCTCTAGGAAAAAAAAGTCATTCTATGGAGAGGCTATTTTTCCAGAAAAGCTGAAAATACAGGTAGATGCCACTATGAAATCTCAGACAATAGCACCAAGGCAGTACTGATTCCTAACTACTCCTTCAGTATCAGTAACCCACCTTTTCCAGCAAGTTTATTCTGCTGGTCAGGATTCCTTCCATTTCTTGCATCTTCTTTTGTGCCTCTTCTTTTACACGTTGCATTTCAGCATCACCACCCTGGGCCAAGCTTTCAACTGCCTTACTGAAAGGTCATAATATAGGTAGAAATCTCATTACATATCAAAGTGGAAGACATTTAAAGTGAGAGTGGCTAGTAGATTACACACAAAGCAAGTGTCTACGACTTCATCTGTGCCTCCTTGTCACTTTAAGGTTAAATAATGATCTACATACTATACAGCAATGAGTTCCACACACAAGCCTTGTCACAATGGATAACCAACCACTTTTTCATCATTTATATAAAGTGTAATGATTCCTTCATATTTTAAGCCTCCAAGTACAGTATCAAGCCTTTGGTAGAGATGTATTTTCCATTGAAAGCAGCACTGGAATAAAGTCAAGTTATACAGCTGCTGAGATCTCTCCAATTGCCTTCTCAGTAACTGTTAATACCTTGAAGGAACACAACAGCTAGTGCTTCCTTACTAAACAAAGGATGACCACTTGTTTATGACTTCTCCCAAAACTTTCTGAACTTGTGCAAGGTTCCATTCAAAGACCAGCAATAGCCTTTAGCAGTTACCTGAAGAGACCAAACAAAAACTAATCTGGTCCTCAGGATCTACTTGAAATTAGGCTCCTCTGTGAAAAAAGGCTAACTGGTAACAACTCAATGCCATATGTATTAGGCCACACAAAGAGAATCAGCTGAAATTGAGCTTGTGTAGCAGTCAGCAGCTGTCAGTCACTGCCAGCCCAGGTTAGTTTTGAACATGACATCTAGAAAGAAGCAGTTTAACGGACTATTGTCAGCCCTACTCATCCATTCCCTCTTCAAAGCATATTCCACCCTGCCCATGCTGTAAAACAATGTAGCATTATAATTTTTAAATAAATAATATTTATTTAGAAAAGAGGTTCTAACAGAAAGGCAGGAATTTGAGGTGTATTCATGTTGATATCATTAAAACCCATAAGACCCATTCTAGATTAGCTCTGAACTGTTTCCTAAGCCTTTCTGAGAACCATTTTGTGTCTTCTCAATTGAGTGCTGTTAAAATAATCTCCACCTCTTCACCTGCTGAGACAATTAAGCTCTTAGCTTGACTTCTACAACAGGCATGCTAAGCCATTTCCAACTAGGGAGTCATTATGTACCTGAAAAATACAGTAAAATGAAGGAGATCAAAGTCACTCCACCCAGTGTAAGCAAATTAACATCATTGTTCATTTAAGAATTCACACGTGATTTCAGTAATGAATGAAATAATTGCGTGATAAGTGCCCTTAAAATACTACTTTTGGGGATCCTCATATTCCTAAAACATTAGGGGAAAAACCAGAAGCAAGATCTTGAAAATCGTAAGTAACAGACATGAAGAAACACAGTGGAACTTACGAGGCTTTGATAAGCAGCTTCTCTCTCTCCTGCAGATCACGCTTCAGACTTTCAATCTCAACTTTCAGCTCAATGTTCTAGGACAAAAGAATTAAGGTGTCAGGGGAGAGCTCAGAGGTCACCCTACCCAAAAGTTATTGGCAATGTGTAAATGACTTCTTGTTTGGATCAGCAAATAGAACATATCAGTGGACTAAGAATAGCATAGAGATATTTTAGCTTTAAAGGACTTTGCAAGGTTCAAGACTTTCAGAGATCTCAGAAAGCATTTAGGACCATTGTATTAAAGCAAGACAAACCCCCTACACACACTTTACTATAACAACCAGTACTGCAGATCAGCATAGGGAGTTACTAAAGCTTTCAATGCACATTTTTTCTTTGACCTAAGATATATTTTGTATTCTTTTAAAAAAGCGATTATTAAATATCTCCATAGTTGATACAATCTTAAAATTATTTTGTTACAACCCAGAGAAAACTACTCAGGACATAAGTACACACTGTGCAAAGAACAACTGACACCATTTCAGTATGGTAACCATTACAAGACACCAGAGTAAAAGATCAGGACAGAACACTTACCAGCAACACTCAGTTGAAACCATGACCTAGCTAAACATCAACTTATAACTTAACTACTGCAACAAGCACCAAGAAAGTT
>JBCJKH010027868.1:0-18057 GCA_039877255.1 Loriculus beryllinus | reverse complement strand
AACACTGCCAGGGATGGGGCAGCCACAGCTTCTCTGGGCAACCTGTGCCAGGGCCTCACCACCCTCGCAGGGAAGAAATAGTTACTTGAACTTATTTTAATTCTTTCTCCTTTTACCCGTGACTTAAACTTTCTTGGTGGATTGTCAGTCTGCCCCACTGTTGCTATTTATATTTAAGGATAATGACTCAATATGTTTCTCTTAGGCAGTAAGTTGTTCAGAATTCCAACAGCTCTTACCCATTTCTTTTGCCATACACACCACTAAAGTAATGTTCTACTGACTTCACAATAACAGCAGACTTATGCTGAAATCAGTACTCTGTGGCTATTGTGGTATCATAAAGTGGAGGTTTTCTGAGTCCTGTGTTTAGTCCTATGAATTGCAGAAGTTCAAGAGACAGGAAGGCAAGATGCATGCCACCTGAGCCAGCACTGAGCATCAACTGTGCTGTGCTTCACCCCAGCAAGCCTTCTCCTGTGTTTCTTGTGAATTAATTCCCTCATCATTTCATCTTTATCTTCCTTCCTGTTAACAGGAAGAATACATGTTCCTGTTTTATATATCGTACCATACTGAATGGGCTTTTGCATACTTTCCATAGAGACAAATTTGTTTTCTGTTGCTGATACCAGAAAATGATTCCCTAAATGTACCATCTGTTCTGATAGCACAACAGGTTTTTAAATTAAAATAAAGCAATGTTAACATTATTCCTGTTCTTTGTGGTATAGGATTCAGGATATCTCATGACTTCTTCATTAGCTATCAATTACTGGACTAGTTTTAGAATGAAATGTGTATTTGAACATCAGAGTTTAGATCAAGGAGTGAAAATTTAAAGCAACTTCATGCAAGACAAGAGTAGACCTTGGCATTCACCATGTGTGCTTTTCATAATTGTGCAAGAGAACTTGGTTTGTGATCAGATACTTGTTAACTGTTCCGATCTATTAATAATGTTAGTGTTGTCAGTGTTTTATAGTTATAGTAAAAAATACTGTCAAATCTTAGTATTTAATGGAGGGCCTTTTTTGCATTTCATTCCTAGGCCTCAAGTATTTTTGTTACTTGTCGTTCTGTGTAGTAATTACTTACCATGTAATTTTTTTCTCCACAGTGAGGGCCATGGGAAGCTGACAGTATTTTCGGTGAAAGCAATGTTAGCAACCATGTGTGGTGGTAAAATACTGGACAAACTCAGATGTAAGTATTTTAAAGAAAACCATTTAACCATTTAGGAAATATTTTGTTGCCATGACCGGCCGTGTTTTATGGTATTAAGCTTTGAAAGCTAGCTGGTTTTGCTTATTCAGCAGTCTTTATACTACTTGCTGTAGTAATGGTTTTGTCACACATGCCATCTGCTGGCCATAGAACGTACTGAGTTACTGAGTGGGCTTTACACGTACGTTTGGTTATTTTAAAATGCTTGGGCATTTCTTTAAGTGTAAAACTTCAGGTCTGATTTTTCTGCTAATAATGTCAAATTTGTTGCCATTGCCCCAGTTTTGAGGATGTTAAGGGGCTTCTGTATGTCTTCTGCTTCACCTGATGTACTCTGCATCTTCTCATTCTGTAACACCAGCTTCTTAGGTTCTTTTTTTACTCTTTTTTTTTTTAGTTCTTCTTTCATCAGTCTTTTTGTTTCATGCTTCATGAGCCTTCCGCTGCATCAGTAGAAAATCAGTGATATTCGTAAACATGGAGTTTGTCCTTTAGAAGTAATTCTTGTTCTCTCTTTCCAGTGGTAAGGTACGCTGTAGTTCTGGGTGGTTTTTACTTTTCATTTCCACCCTGAAAAGTTGGGATGTTAATTTTGCTATCAGTGCCAGATTTTACTATTCAGGTTTTGTCATTTTCACCTCACCCTAAATTCCCTTCATGAAAGTTACTTGTAGCAATTTGTTCATCCTAATCTCTATGGCTGTTGTTCACTGTAAATAAGTCTTTAGACTTTTCCACACTATTAAGCTTCTTTATTATATTTGCTTTAAAACTTGGAAATGTGAAATACTAATGTGCTGAATGAAACTACATGGCAGGGTCTGAAAAATAGTGAGAAATTGCATGTACATATTTAATATTAAGGCTGCTCATGTTTCAGTACCAGGAAATGCAGGGTTTTTATCTGGTAGTAACTATAAAACTGATTAAAAAAAAGCTGTAGGCAGCTAAAGATTAGTGTTAAATAAAGGGGACAGGCATAGATGACAGAGGATATTTAAGATACTTAAGCATTTTTAACAAATGCATTACCTCTGTAAAATATGCAATATCAAATACTGAGGAAAAATATAGAGACTGCATTCCTTCTGTAAAAGATTGCATTTTGAATTTAATTAGGATGAAATTTGAGGAGCTGACAGTAGATAAGCAATTCAGGCCGGCGACACAAAAGGGGCATTGCTAGAATTAGCAAGACAGTACTGAAACAGATCAAGAAAATGGTGCTGTTACCTATTAGTGGAAAAAGCTGTTAACCACTGGAATGAAATGTTACACAGATCAGTAAGATTTTGATATTTTCAGACAAAGATCTATATATTGTTCTGAAAGTTATGTTAAGCCTCAAGTTAATGATTCAAAAGGTGGCTTAAGGACACCTCGTTTAATAGTGACACCTATTTAACAGGTGTGCCTAGTCTTAGAATTTGTGCATTTAATATACTATTCTCTCTCTGTCTTTTCATAATGTCTGCTTTTCTTCATAGTGTTTGAAACTTCTTTTTTTTTTTTTTTTTTAATTATTCTGTTGGTTCCCATGTTCTTTGCCACTGTAACTTCTTTAGAAAAATTCCTAATTGGTATTCATACGCATTGGAGGAAAGGCTTTTGACTGCATTCACTGAACAGTGCTGCTTCTTACAGCATTGCTCTGTTTCTGGTTGTTGTGCCTGTTACTTATTCTTGCCTCTTACCAGCTAACCTTTAGTTTGCAGTGTACTTCAGTGGTTTTCCCTCTGGTATCAGCTGTCTCTTTTTTCTTGGAGCACTCCTCTTTGGATGTGGAGCATTGTTTTCAAAGAGCATGTAGCTTCAATGTGTTTTGGAGAGTAACACTCCTGCTTGTTGCCCGTGCTGCATACATTGGTGTAGACGTGCTTCAGTTGGGCTATTGATCCCGTTACCTGGTTGTGAAGAGAAGCCCTAATTCCTATGTGATCATTCTCAGGTGCTTCCATGGTTTCTAATACATCCATAACCCTTACTCTTTCTGCCGCATGGATCTCCATACCCTGTCTCCACAGTGACAGCAGACTATGAGACCTTGCTGCACACTTAAACAATGGCATGCAAGCCCCCAGGCTTATGTCTAGTGAGGACCTTTCCCCCTTCAAATCTAGCTTAAAGCTCTTTCTGTGAGCCCTGCTATCACCTTTTCCTTCCTGGAGACAGCAGGACTGGTGTTGGGTAAACTGATCCATGATCAAATCCCCAGATTCTGCCAAACAACTAAATAGAGCAAGATTCCTCAACCTGGAAAGAAAAATGGTGCTGGAAGGGTAGTGTTCTACAAAATCATGAGTAGTGTGTTGGTGAAAACAGCTGTTCCATCCCCCTTCCAGTCCAAGAACTAAAGGGCAAATCAGCAGTGACAGACTGAAACAGCAAACCCCCTTATTTAAACTTTACCAAAGGAGGTTGTCAGTATCAAACATTTACCCTGTTCGATTACTGCTTGAACTGATTTCACTGATGGCAAATTCATTTAAGGCTGCTGAATGCAGATATTCAGTGAGTGGAGGAATGTTCTGGTAAATGTGCTTGCCTGAGCTATCTGCTGTTGTGATAAACAGGTTTTTGATCTGCTATGCCTCAGCTGTCCTCATTCTTCGTTTCTTCTGATCTTTATGGATATGCTGTCTTCTTGTTTCCCCTTTTCTGTCTTTCTCACCTCTCTCTGATTACTTACCCATTTAATCACCGAACTCCTTCTGTTTCCAGTTTACTTATTTTCCTGATCCCAGGGGAATCCACACTTCCAGAAAGCATGGGGCTTTCTGGAAATTGTAATTTATTTTTTTTCACCTCAGCATTTATGTGAATGATAGTAACTTGCATATGTACAGGCTTGGTTTTTTAAACTCTAGAAATGTGAACAAATTGAGTGGGTTTTTTTAGTTCACACAGTGTCTGACAGCACATACGAAATCGGAGTTGTTCAATGCAACCACTTTGCTGTCTCTGGAAAAGATTTTTGCCCATGACATGGTACTTCTTGCAAATGAGTTCCTTCATGTGGCATGCAAGGCCAAAGATATAAAGCCAGCTTATTGCCGATGGACTTCATGATTTTTGTCAGTTTTTTCAGCCTAAGAAGTTCCATGTAAAAATGTCACATTTCATGGATTCAAATGACTTCACTTTGTCATTCAAGTAGATTGATTGTGAAGTAATTAGTAATTGTAATTTCTGCAAGTAAGTTGTGAACAGAACTTTTTGTAAATTAGGACTCCATCCCGCTCATTTTGAGGGCTGACTTCTCTAATGACTGGCTCTACCTGTGGGGTGCTCAAGGGCTCCCTTGCCTCACCAGCTTCTATTTCTTACTTGCCACGTAGTGCAAGATCATCCTTTAGTGTTTACTGAAGTTAACCCTAAAATTCATACAGTAATGTCTGCTAAATACTATGTTTCCCATAATAAAGGTCCTGAAAGGTAATATGCTGTAGGTGAATTAGCCCAGTTGTGGAGGGCTGATTTTGAAGAGAGGATATTTTGTTTATTGGAGGAGTGAGGTGAAAGGGAAGTTACTTGTTTTGGCCCTAATCAGTGGACCAAAGTAGTAGTAGTAGTAGTAATATGTGGTCTGTTGTGGTATCACATCTATTCTAACTAAAGAAACTCAGTGCACAATTTTGCAGTACTGGAGCAAGTCTGGAGGAGATCTTGAAGATGCTCCAAGAGCTGGAGTACGTCTGCTATGGAGACAGGCTGAGAGAGCTGGTTTTGTTCAGCCTGGAGAAGAGAAGGCTTCAGGGAGACCTTAGAGCAGCTTCCGGTACCTAAAGGGGCCGACAAGAAAGCTGGAGAGGGGCTTTTGACAAAGGTGATGAGGCCCTGGCACAGGTTGCCCAGAGAAGCTGTGGCTGCCCCATCCCTAGCAGGTTCAAGGCCAGGTTGGATGGGGCTTGGAGCAACCTGGTGTGGTGGAAAGTGTCCCTGCACATGGCAGGGGGCTGGAACTAGAGGAGCTTTAAAGTCCCCTCAACCCAAACTAGTCTATGATTCTATTGTTTTATACAGGATTTCTTACATCTCAGGTTTTTATAACAAATTTTAGGAGTTGCCATCACACCTGCCAGTCTGGTAAAGGTAGGGCTACTGCAGTCCATCAGTGGCCAGGGTGGCCATGAGTTACCATTAGGAACACTTCATGCAGCCTTATTGATCAACAGAGACAGAAATACCCATGTGAACACAAACAGCACCACAGAGCTGATTCTGTTTGCCTGTCTGCCTGGTCAGGATAAAAGCTTGCCAGTGGTATAAATATATACATATCTATACATGCTTGTAGAATATGGATCCCTCCAATGACCAGCTAGCTGTAGATGCTTATCTATCCCTCCAATGACCAGCTAGCTGTAGATGCTTATCTATCTAGTTGTTGATTGTTGAAGCCTCTTGCATCCTCTGGTCTCTCCAGTGTCTGTCCCAGACTTCTGACCCCTCTCATACCTAGCTCTACAACACTTAATTGATATTTCCTCCAAAAGCATTTCCATTATGTCTGTGTAAGTGTTTGGGTGGTGCTGTTCTCTATCTTCTGTATGCTGAACAGTTCTTGTTTCCTCAGGCTGTCCTCAGAGGGCAAGTGCTTCAGCATGCTGACCATCCTTGTGGCCTTCTACAGAGCTCACTTCAGTTGGTCTTTCATATTCTGTGATTCTCAAGAATTCTGTGATGCTGGGGGTTCCCAGAACTGGGTACTGTAGCTAAAAGGGCTCTAAGAGGTGCTGCATGGAGAATATCACTTCCCTGCACTAGCTGAGTTCCTGATCATACAGCCAAGGATGGTTTTGGCCACTTTGCTGCTAGTGAGCACTGCTGGCTTACAGTCATGTGACCTCAAAACCTACAAGGACCTTTCTGGCAGAGCTGCTCCCCAGCCTGGATTGGTGTCAGAGTCCCTTCCTTCGCATGGGCAGGGCTTTCCATTTATCCTTCTGAACTTAATACAGTCCTTGCTGGCCCATTCCTCCAGCTGTTCCAGGTCCTGCTGGTTGGCAGCCCTTTCCCTTCAGGGGTATATCACCTGGTCTTCCCAGTTTGGCACCCATCTGTGAGCTCAGCAAGCATGCACAGGTGTTACTGACAGACACATGGAGCTGGACATGTCCCAGGACAGATGCCAGCAGTAGTCCACTTGTTACTGATCTCCATATAGGACCATTGTCCACTACCCTTCATATTTGATCATCCAACCAGCTATTTGCCCGTGCAGACTGTGACATCCCAGGTTGGATACTGGAATGTTGTGGGGAATAGAAAATAAAAAGCCTTATTCAGGTATCATGGAAGACAATGGAGGCGGTCAGGTGTTATTTAGCCTCGGTAGATCCATGCTGGCGGATCCCAGGCAGGAATGTGCACCAAGAAGATTTGCTCCATGATTTTCCCAGGATCTGAAGTGGGACTGACTGGCCTCTGTTTCCTTCGATTGTTCTTTTGACCTTATAGATACTTTAGATTAATGCCAATGAAACTGCACACACTACAAAAAGCACAGTCAAACCAATTCACCTGTTAAATTAATTTTCTTGGCTTTTACTGATACTGAGCCTAGTATTTAACAAGTATTTTATGAATATGTATGATAAAAATTGTAACTTCATCGGAATTTGGTGACACAAGGTACGCTCAAGGTCAAGATCCTGGAAGATGAGGCTGCCAGGGTTTTGTCACTTTGGTTTCAACTCCATTGGAGAAATGGTGGAGCCTTCTCTTGAAACTTCTGAAAGCATCAGGCAAATGCCCTGATTGGAAAACACAGACAATTTTGATGCCTATGAGCAGCTGAATAGATGCTCTGGAGGGAACTGCTGGGCAAGTCTGACATGATATTGTGAGCTCTGTTTTTAGCATAAGAGTTTTACTACAAGCATTTGGAAAAAGGAAATAGTGAGTTACACAAGTGCCATTTTACATTGGTACTTTGAGACTGGGCAGTGGGGTTTATAATTCTAGATTTATTATTCTCTCCATTTAAAAAAAAATAATTATATCATAGTAGCATTGGACTGAAATTTTATATGAGACCTGTAATACCTCATCATTGAGAAACTCCATTAGCACCTGCCTGTTGCAACCCTGAGGGAGCTCTTGAGAAATGACACTGTTACTCTGGGTTGCTTCAGGTTTTCTGTTTGAGGGTAATTTACTGCCCTTTTAAAGGGCAGATAACTTTATATCCTACTAATCTTTATCTTTTCCAATTTCCCTGCTTATTTAATGAGTTTAACTCCACTTCGACTATAAAACCACTTTTATGACTGTGAGATATAAGTTAGTGGGCTTTGGTTTGGTTTTTTCTTTTTAATTTACCCTTGATAAAACCTGTTCTATTTTATCTCATTTTCAGTTTATTTCCATAGCTTTAATTACTTTCTCTTTAAAAATAATACACATTTTGCATCCTGCTCAGGCCACATTAGTAAACTGTGAATACCCAGCAGATTTCTGTCCTTTGTTAAACACAGATGCTGTCAGGTTGCAGTCTGGATCTATGCGTCTCATTTTGACAGATTCATTACCAGACCTTCAGATTTTGGGGTTGGGAGCGTCTGATCTAGAATAGGCTGGGATTCAGGAAGTTTGCCTTGCTGATCAGGCTTAGTTGCTTCCGTAGCTTTCATTTGTGTGCATTGTGAGTCTGAGTTTTCTTCCACACTCAATTTTTGGGTTAAATTTAGTTTTTCTGTCTGGCCTTATTTTCTAAAATACAGTGTTTCCATCCTGACGCCCCCTTTTTTTTTTCTTTATTTCCCCTTTTTGTTTTCCTGTTTTTCTTTTTCTCCTCCCTTTCATTTTCCCTACTGTTTTCTCCTTTCCTTTTTCCTTTCTCCCTCTCCCTCCCCCTATTATTCCTAATATGGCTCATCAGATTATTCAACAAGATCTTCAAACCCTCACTTCAAGCTGTTTAGCCAGTTTACTAGAAATATGCCTTTCTGAAATAGTTTTTTTTATGGACCTAGTTTTGATTACTTAAATTAAGCTAATTTTCTGTCAGCATCCTCTTTATGATGTGTAATTACTGCTGGTGTCCCAGAAAACCTCAGAGATGATTCAGTGCTAGTGAAGAATTCTGGTATCTGTCACATCTTGGAAAAAATTTAGGTCTTACTAATATTAGTATTATTGTTAGAGAAATCTTCCTTTATAGCATAATATGACTCCAAGGTGTATCAGTTTTGCTGTTCAAGCAATTTGTCTTTTCCAAAGAGATTTTTTGATCCCAGGACAGTTAGGCTGTACCTATATACAGCTCTCCCAATGTTTCATGCGATACCATTTTCTTACCATGTTATCTGCACACCTTGTTCTGTATTTTTGCCTTTGCTAGGGACTCTGAGCTAGTTGTGTAGAGGGGCTGGAGTAGAGGGGCTGAAGGAGCTGAGCTCTCTGCAGTCAGGGGTGGCTCAGGGGCATCCTCCATTCCCATGCTCACAGCTGAACGTGGCCTTGGGAGGAATCTTGCCAAACCCCGTTCTTCTTGCTGCTGGATGTGACTGCCCTCCCTCCCTTTCTTTTTCCATATATGCACAAGACTGCTGAACACCTTGCTCAACCCCTCTTTCTGGTTTCAGAAATGTGTTTAGCACCACGGAGCTAAATAAAAAGCATGCCTTATCTCATGCCACACATTCCTCTCAGAGTTATAGAATAACAGAATGGTTTGTGTTGGAAGGGACCTTAAGGCTCATCCAGTTCCAACCCCTTGCCATGGGCAGGGACACCTTCCACCACTTCAGGTTGCTCCAAGCCCCGTCTAACCTGGCCTTGAACACTGTAGGGATGGGGCAGCCACAGCTGCTCTGGGCAACCTGTGCCAGGGCCTCAGCAACCTTGCGGTGAAGAACTTTCTAATATCTGATTTAAATCTACCCTCTTTCAGCTGAATTCTTAATTTCAGCATAATTCTTGTGTAAGGACAGAAGCTCATAATCTAGCTCTCCAGTGTGTGCAGTTTCTCCGGTGCAACACTCAACTCAATTTCCTTTCTCCCCCCACTCAGCTGCCTGGCTGGGGAGTCTCAGCCAGGAACAGAGGTCAGAGCACCCCAGTTCTCAGCACATCTGTCCCACACTCTCCTCCAGCTCTGCAGTGCTGGAACTCAGCATGGCAGTTGCATGCACCCAGCTTACCATGGGCTTTGCCACTTAGGGCTTTGTGATTCTTACAACTTCTTTTAATTCTATGAGACCTCTCAGAGGATTTTTAGGTTTATTTTGAAGGTGTAAGCTTGAAGGTGTTGTGTTCTGTAACTTTTATACTGCCTCCTCGCTTCCCCTTCCCCTTCCAGTTAATGCATGGGCAGAATCTTATCTCAAACTGTGTGACATGGGATGGAGGAAACAAAGATTTATATCAGAGCATGCTCAAATACGTTCATTTATAAATTTCATCTTGATAATTTCATAAGAAATTATGTTCAGAAGAAACTGAAAAGAAATCTCTTGGGGCTTAAATGGATTGAAACAATTATTTTTTCCTGTAGTAAGCATGTATTTACTGTAGGGTTTTATTATATTTTCTTGCAGATATTTTCTCTCAAATATCAGATTCAAATGGACTAATGATATTTACAAAGTTTGATCAGTTTTTGAAAGAAGTTCTAAAACTTCCAACCGCTGTCTTTGAGGGGCCTTCTTTTGGATACACAGAGCATTCTGTTCGGACCTGTTTCCCACAACAAGTAAGCATTAACTACCCAGGATTTCTGTATCGCGTGTTAAACCCGGGTGGGTCATGGTTTGGATGGGAGGTTTGGAGAGGGGGTGGTAATAAGTGCAGTATCACCTGAGCAGTTTTAAGACAGTCTGAGTAATTAAAAATAGGATGCCTGAGTCTAGGCAACTAAACAATTTTGCATAATTTTGGTTATTCCCCCTCCTTGAAGGGACACTTCAGTTCCCCATTGGAACAGCAAGGGTGATCTCTTTCTTTTCTAAAACATGAAACACAGTTTTTTTACTGTTTTCCTGTGATTAATTACTAAGCTTTCTCAGTGTTTTAGGAGTGTTAGTTTCAACAGATCACTTGTTATGTGGTTGGGCCTGTACAACATAAATACATGGTGTGCACATAGTTTATTTTTATATCAATTTTACCCTTATGCTTATTGGTATAGCTGGTTTTTTTCCAAAATATTTCCACTACAGCTGATGTTTGGAGTAGATGTTGTAATAATAATCTTAGGGAGCTTTTTATTTCTTTATGCATTTATTGCAATTTAGTCATTCTGAGGATTTGTTTCTAATTTGAAATAGTGTAAATAGTATAAATAATCCTTAAATCAACTGTAAGCATGAACCTAGATAATCATAGGCCTAAAATTGAATGTTTAGATTCTGGTCATGATTATGTTCCGGAAGAAGTATTTCTGAAGTATTTAGATTTAGAGTTTATAGTAATTTTTGTTAAACTTAATCAGCAATTAGAATATTTGAAACACAACACAGTAGGAAAGAGCCTTTGATTTAGGAAATGATGAGGGCTGGGAGTTACTGAGGGGGGAATTTTGTTTTACTAGTAGTGTAATTAATAAATGTTTATTTCTGTTTCCATAGTGGCTGATACATTTGTGGGCCATACTTGTTTGCATGGGTATGCCACCCTTTCTGATCTGATCAATCACGTTTCACACAAGTGGCACTGCTTTTGAATGTGGAGCCTCAGCCTCACTGTGTGGCTATCGAAGTCAGACTTTGGATTCTAAGCCCCACATGATCTGTCCATGTCTGCAAAAGGAACGGGGATGGGGTTTAGTTTTGCTCAGAAGCCTGGATTCTGGAAGTGACATTTCTTACCCCTAAAGAAGGGCTGGTGTAGCTCCCTAGACTTTGACAGTTGGCTGAGATCTCTAAGATAGTTAATGCAAATCTTGCTACTGTTGCCAAGTTAGGTATAGTAACTGCCCTTGAATCTGAGCCAGCAGTGTGCCCAGGTGGCCAAGAAGGCTAAGAGCATCCTGACTTGTGTCAGCAATAGTGTGGCCAAGGAGAGCCAGGGATCATCCCCCTCTACTCAGCACTGGTGAAGCTGCACCTTGAATCCTGTACTCAGTTCTGGACCCCTCACTACAGGAAAGACACTGAGGTGCTAGAGTGGGTCCAGAGAAGGGCAGCAAAGCCGGTGAAGGGTCTGGAGCACAAGTCTTGTGAGAAGTAGCTGAAAGAACTGGGGTTGTTCAGCCTGGAGGAGTCTCAGGGGAGACCTTTTTGCTCTCTATACCTTCCTGAAAGGAGGACGTAGCAAGGTGGGGGTTTAGTTTGGATATTAGGAAAAATTTCTTCCCCAAAAGGTTTGTCAAGCATTGGAGCAGGCTGCACAGGGAAGTGGTGGAGTCCCTGGAGGGATTTAACAAATGTGTAGATATGGCACTTACGGGCATGGTTTAGTGGTGGGCTTGGCAGTGCTGGGTTAATGGCTGGGCTTGATGATTTTAAAGGTCTTTTCCAACCTAAACAGTTGTATGATTCTGATTTGCATGTGGCTTGCCTGCAGCATGTCTTAGCACGCTGGCTTTGGCTTCCATGAACGATAAAACTAATTCTTCATATTGATTTACTTTTAGAAATTCCTTTGCTCTAATTTTATTCAGCAAAACAAAATCTCTCATGTAAGGCCAGGTTTGTAGAGAGTGGTAATATCTTTTTAATTAATTCCGATATACAAGGTATCCCAAGATTGTTCTTTCATTATTGGAAAACTTTGAAATGGGTCCCAGGAAGTAGATGAATAATTGGTTTAGAATTAATCCCATTTTTTTTATGCCTCCCAGACCTGAAAACAAGCTTCCCAGAGGTACTTCTGTGATGTTCTCCTTTTACAGCCTGTGATTTTGCTCCAGATGGCATTGGTAAAGCTGTGGGGTTTCAGACTTCGGCATGTACATGACAAACGCATAAACTGCATTTGCAGCAGTTAACTAAACACTGCCTTGAGCTGTCCTGGGGTGCTAAGGCCAACTGGAATTGTCTAACCACATCCATGTTACTAAACTCTCTTATTCCCTCAAGTAGGGTGGTTACATGGAAACTGTTTATTAAAAATGATTCCTAGCTGATAATAACACCTGATCTGAGGACTGGAATCATTTGGGAGAGTGAGTAGTTAAACTAGGCACAGGGTTAATAACTTGAAAGCATGCTTGATTTTAGTTTCAGTGCCAGGAATATTCCCTAGTGTTACTTAAGCTACCAAGAGGCAAATCCTTCCTGGCCAGCTGTGGCTCCTGGCTACCCATGGAGGTCTTGGTTCCGGAAGACACTTTTTCCAGGTGCCAAAGCCTAATAGTTTGCTGCAGTCTGAGAGGTGAAAGGGCAGATAGGCGAAGAAGTGTTGGTGATTGTATACCCTACAAACTGTTTTGTTTCTTGGGTCACAGAGGGAATATTTCCAGCTTGTTAACCACACAAAATGGAGTTTTTTGGGATGCTTTTGGCAAGGGCTGCATTCTTTGTGATGGCTTCCAGATGTATAAAGAGCTTTCAGTAATACTTTGCTATTCTAGTTCAAGTGGAGATTCCACAGATGTAAGATATTATGTCATATTTCTCTTAAGACTTGTTCACTTGGCCACAGCCCCTGTATTTGTCAGAGATGTGGTATCACCATGACATTCCCTGCCTTAGTCAAAATCCTTCTGTGTTAATGACATAGCCTGTCCTGTTGTTGCAGAGGTGTGTCCACTTTACATCTCATTTACAGAGCAGTTTAATTGCAGTGTTCCTACTGAGCTGAGACATTCACTTCCGAGACTTGGGAGCCAGGAGCTTGGCTGCTGTATGATCCAGCTGCACATCATTTTATTGAAACTCAGCAGCACAAACTATACAAACAGGCCTGGGTAGGCACTGTTTTGTGCATGCCTTACACAAAAGCTTTGCTGAAGTATTGGCTGATTTAGGCTTTGCCAATAGCATGGCTGATAGTTAAACTAGATAGATCACAAACTTAACAGTGTCAGAACAATGTACAGTTGCTAAAGTGAGTGATAAAGATATATTAAGGACAGGATGGTCTTGTGTATAAAGAATGACATAAGCATACTCTGATAGAGCACAAGACACAGAATGGTTAGAGATACAGGTAAGGTCTAATACACAGCTCTTTAGATCAGTATAACTTGTTTTGACTGCTGTAGAGTTATAAATCATGTATCTTTATGCAGACTCAGGGGATGTGGTTTTGTGCCACATTTCCCCGCGTGCATTTTGTGGGGAAATATATGTATTAACATCTTGTTGAAACAAGCGTGTTGGTAGTGTAACAATAAAACTGGCTATTTTTTTGCTATTGAAGCAAGCCTATGGTGTTCTTCTAAATACAAGAATAGCATTGGTATAACCTGTCTCTGCACCCACCTGCAGGAAGATCTGAAGCTGCAGAGCTATTAAGACAAGTAGGTATGCTAACAGCAATTGGTAAAAACAGTTATTAAAATGGAGTAGAGACAGCAGGTGATCACAGAGATTATCTATGCAGAATTGTGTTTGTTCTCCTGGGGAGTATTTGACCTTCATGGTTGATGTGCCTTCACGTTAACTAATTTTCCATTTATGTTACTGGAGTTTGGGAACTACTAGCAGATTATTTAATCGTTGTTGCATCACAAATGGTGGCTGAGTGATATTTTGTGGTTGTTCCATGGCTGGATTCTGAACCCAGTAAACCAGCTACAAGAAAAGGCTTTGTCTAGGCTCATTCTCTGAGACATGATTTCTAAGAGGAGATTGCTGTTTGCTTTCTCATCAAGTCAGCCATTAGTGAGAACACCTCTGCCCAGACAGACAAAATGTAGCAATGATAATATTGTGTGATTCTTTTTGGTCAGTTGGTTGCAAAATATCCTACTTGTATTGGTAGAAAAAACCCCAAAGCCTGTGTCCTGACTGCCCTCTTTTGAGTTACGTGAAGTTGCATCACTCTCTACGCAGGCTTTGACCATTTATACAGTTCACACTGTGCAAAGGGAACTCATTGATTTTTTTTTCATTTATTTTTTTTTTTTTGGAATATTCTTGTACATAGCAGAAGGAAGATCTCCTGCTACGTTTAGGTGGTTCTGCCACTGTCCATATTGTACATCACTTCTAATCATAGCTTGGTTTGGGTTGGAAAGCCCGTTAAAGCTCATTTAGTCGCATCCCTCTGCCACAGGCAGGGGCACTTTCCACTAGATCAGGTTGCTCCAAGCCTCGTCCAATCTTGCCTGGATCACTGCTAGGGATGGGGCAGCCATGGCTTCTCTGAGCAACTGATGCCAATGCCTCACCACCCTCACAAGGAAGACCCTCTTCCTAATATGTAATGTAAACCTGTCCTCTGTCAGTTAAAAGCCATTCATTTTTGGCATCGTAATTGCAAATGAAAACTACAGTTAATTTCACAGTCCCTAGAAACCCAGCCTGGCTTTCCTCCAGCCCTCCTTGCCCTCCCTATTGTAGGTGCTCTTTGGAGTAGCACTGCCATATGCTAAGGTGAGATAAAGTGCCACCTGACCCACTGGCCACCTGCCTGTGAGAGGTTCTTACACATCTCACTGCTTGTGTGCAGAAGCCAACGTGTTCTTTCTCTGTATCCACAAGATTCTTCACTGGTTTTCTTACCCGTTGTCTCCATCTGCTTGTATTTACAGCAACTCTTTTATTTTGCTCACTTGAATCCAGAACCTTAGGAAATACTACTCTTCACATGTCTGACTTCCCTCTCCTAATGATTTCATTTCAGTTTCATTCTTAGTCACATTGCTTAAAATCTTAGTCTGGTTCTTCCCTTGCCTTTTTTTTTTCTTGTTTTGCCTTTTAAAAAATCATTTACTCTATGCATCCTGTATGAATATTCATTGTAATTACTCTTTTGTGTGCCTACTTTTTAGTCCTGTCTATATTTTTGAAATAACATCTCCTGCATTAAATAACCCCTGCTCACATTTGTTGTATTCCTCTTCAAAATAAGAATCCTTGACTGCATCTGGGGAACTAATCCAGACTGACCAGCCCTCAATTTCTTGGATTTTTCTGTTCATTTGTTTATCATTTATTTTTTGTATGATTATATTGTTTCTACACTAAAACGTTCTTTGTGTTGTTACTGCTTGCCTAACATAGACTGAAACTCCCTGTGCAAAGAAGTTGTGATTTTTATCTCTTTCTAGAATATGAAATGTTTCTGCTAGACAGAATTTGAGTCATAGAAAGATTTTAAGGCTGAAGTAGTTTGGGGTATATATATATTTTTTTTCTTATAATAAAGTTCTGTTTCTCTTTTCTTTGCAGAAAAAGATCATGATAAACATGTTTTTAGACACGTTGATGGCTGATCCACCTCCTCAGTGCCTTGTGTGGCTGCCTCTCATGCACAGACTTGCCCATGTTGAAAATGGTAAATGGAATATTTTCTTGTTCGAAACATCTGGTCAGAGCAGGGTTTCTGTTCGAAGTACGTAAATGTGCTATCCTTTCTCAAGTAACAAAACACATATGCCTTTGTTGTTCCTACTGTAGTGGTCTTAGTCACAGAGTATTTAAGCCTAGACTTTTGTTGGAGGGAAAAGGAATGAAGACTGAATATTCATGAAATCACCAGCACCAATGTAGAGCAAGTTTGGTTTCAGAGTTCTAGCATCACTGATAGCAGAAGATGAAGGAACAAGTAGCAGAGAAACAATATTCTCTAAATGTTCCTGTTCTGAAACTCTTAAAACCCTTCACTTCAACGATGCTGTAACATATGTTTTCAAGTGCTGACTCCCCAAGATTTTGGTTCCTATTCAGCTGTCTGTCTTGTAGCATTTGAGCACATGAGTCACTTCAGCACTTGCTATGGGAGGTAAATCCTGAGCTTCTCTGGCTTTTAGGCCTTTTCTTAGCTAAAATTCCCTGGCTTTACAGCCTATGGAAAGTGTTTAAGGAGCAATAAGGAATTGAAAACTGGAGACTAACAGTGAGAAAAGAGTAGTGGAAGAGGCTTTAAGGAGTTTAGGGAATCAGAAAGGTTTCCTGCAGAAAGTCATGCAAGTGTATTGAAAGTATTTGTTGTTTATAGTGGAAAAAAGGTTTAATTTCTTGTACAGTTGCATCCAGCATGTGTGTATGGTGTTTTGTATGTGAATTCTAGAAAAAAAATCCACAACTTTTCTTCAGCCATAAACTCCATCTTTTGTTTCTTTCCCCACAGAGTTAAATCATCCTATCATCCATCAAAACACCTGCCCTACTAGTTGTTACCTCTTATTCTATTTAATGTACTCATAGTAATTTCAAGGTGTATAGACTTCTTCCTTTTATGACACAGATAGATAAACTCCAGCCACTGGTTTTGCCTAGCAGTTTACAGGCAACGCTCAGCAGGCTGTCTCTAACTAAGTTTTCATGATCTGTATTCCATTCTCTGTTTCTTGACATTTATGCATGGTTAAGTGTTGCTGTGATTTTGATAAGCTGGGTTTTTGGCATTTGTTTCACTGTCTTCCCTTGATCCTCTTGCAAAGCATATCTGGTTGTGAATTTATTATGCATTTGTTCAGTAGTGAACAAGACTGGAGTTGTGATGCTCAGTGGGCCTTCTTTATTGCAAAAGAAGAGAAGATGAATTTCCCCAGTTGCTCTATATATTTACAGACATTTCCTGATAACTGGGGGTCTCATCAAAAAAGTGGATTTTTTTTAAAGAATTTTGAAAAGAGCAATTTCATGGAGACAAATCTTATGGGAAAGCTTACCAAAAGGTGAGGAGGTTGACATGTTAAAATGTTAAGTAGACTATGGTACTGCAGTGTCTTTCCCATCCTGATGTGACAGCTTGCATTAACAGGAGGGCAACAGTGACTTCTTGCTTTCTTCTTCCATCCTCTTACCCTTGTAAACTTTTACTGCAAGAAAAGCACATAGGGTGGAATAAATGTGGTAAAGAAACAGGAAGATTGTTCATATGAATTATAGGTCAGGATAGAATTGCACAGAGCTTAGGCAAGAATGAAATGGTTAAACATAAAGTTTGAACAGAAGTGACATGGTGGAAAGATCTGGAGATAATCCATAGTCTGATCTTTTTTTCTGCTTGAAAGTACCCAGAGGAAATTATTAGATGCTGAGTACAAAATCATCCTTACAGATTAGTGCATGCATTCCTGCATTATCTGGCAGGATTATTCTGCATTATCTGTGGCTCTTACTGTGCAACATGGCTGCTCTATAATATGCCGTCTTCCTTGGGAGCAGTTGCATAAGTGCCCCTGTTGCTGATGCTTTCTTCCAAGCAGCAAGAGATTCTCCTCACTCGTCTCTTCTGCCAACCAGTCCCTGGATTTAATCCCGTGTTACACATAAGAGTCTTGTTACACATAGGTGTAGCATTCAAATTACTTCATAGCATAACTTCTAATGTTTGGGGCATTGGAATTGTTTCTAATTCTTATCAGCCTCTTCTACAGTTATCTCCCAAGTTGCTTCCTGAATTATGTTGCCATCAGTAATTTATGCCACTGTTGTTGCTCTCTAAGTTATTATAATTTTAGCTTCCTCAAAAACTTTCATTTTGTTGCAAGTGGTATTTTTGCTCCAGAGTCAGCTGCATTTCCTCTGCTGAAAAGTGCTGATTAGGAGTCATTGCAGCTTATGTACAGAGGTATGTGGCAAGCCACAGCAGGCTCAGCAGGCAGGGAGATCAAGCTGGGATTGTGTCCCTACAGTAAAAGAAATTAAGGGAGGCTTAGTGTTGGGGGCCTGACTATAGGAAGGTAAAAACAGAATCATAGAATCGTTAGGGTTGGAAAGGACCTTAAGATCATCCAGTTCCAACCCCCCTGCCATAAGCAGGGAC
>JBCJKH010027865.1:0-18046 GCA_039877255.1 Loriculus beryllinus | reverse complement strand
TATCAAATTGATGTCTCTCCAATTTAGAGACAAGGATGTCGTGTGGGACAGTGTCGAATGCTTTGCACAAGTCCAGGCAGATGACATCAACTCCTCTACCTCTGTCTATCACTTCTGTAGCCCAGTCATAGAAGGCCACCAAATTGGTCAGGTGTGATTTGCCCTTCGTAGAGCCATGTTGGCTGTCACCAACCACCTCATAATTTTTCATGTGCCTTAGCATGCCTTCCAGGAGAATCTGCTCCATGATCCCACCAGGCACAGAGGTGAGACTGACTGGTCTGTAGTTTCCTGGGTCCTTCCATTTTCCCCTTCTTGAAAATGAGAGTTATATTTCCTTTTTTTCCAGTCGTCAGGAGCTTCACCTCATGTAGAAGGATAGACCAAATGTGAATGTTCAAGAAGTTTCCCAAGTGAGGCATAGGGTGGGAGAGGATGGGTAAAAGAGGAGTACCACATGGATATTAAAAAAATACATATTTGAATCATTCTGACTTGCTCCCAAAATAGAGCTGCAGGGTGTCTGGTTGGAATAGAACAAGCCTTCTGTCAACTTTGCCCTTTCTTAGCAGCTGACTGCATACTATTTCTTTTCTTTTATGCCAAAAATCAGAAATTTAATATCAGAGAGACATCTGGTGTCTCCCACTCCCTTTGCATTCCTTTATTTCAGTTGGCTCGTCATAACAAAGAGCTGCAGAACATGCTGAAGCCGGGAGGTCAGATAGAGGGAGACGAGGCTCTGGAGTTTTACGCCAAGCACACGGCACAGATTGAGGTACAGGGAAAGCGGTGGCTGCCGGGAGGTGTGTGGGGGGAAATGATCTGCTGCGGAAGGAGCCGCTTGGAAGAGGAACGGTGGAGTTGGACCCCGGTTGCATTAGATGTGATATCGTGGTTGCAGTGCCTACCTGTGTGTGTGTGGACACATCTCTGACATGAGAATGTAGGGGTCCTTATTTTTTTATTTTAGGTTTTGACAGCCGCTGGGGGGGAGCTATTTTTGAGCTGTCATGTGTGGGCTTTAAGATGGAGCTGAGCAGAGCTCTGTTGGCAGGAGGAAGTGTAACTTCACTTCTGTTACATTTTGGCCAGTGCTGTTGCTGAATCCATAAAGTTTAGTGATAGCTTTTGCCATTCTTTCTGTATTAAAATGACAGTTTGGCCTGATGTACAATCTTAGATGCTTTTCAAAAGTAAAGCATGCACAAGCACAGAGATGTCACAAAACTCTCTAGTAAGCAATATAACTGTTATTCCTCATATTATTCCTTATATTTGCCTATGCAATTTGTGGCTAAAATTTGCAAAGAATCTTGATTTGAGTGACCAGATTGCTCTAAAATTTCAGCACAGCTTTGCTGCTGCATTTACTGGGGTCCTCTGGAAATCCCAGCTAAGAACAGTATTGCCAGCTAAGACCACAGCATAAAAAATATCAGTCTTGGAGCTAAATATAGGTCTGGTTTGAAGGTAAATTAAATGAAGTCTCTACCAGACTGCTGTTCTACAGAACTGCGTCCAAGTTTCTACATGTAACCGGTTTGAAAAAGGTGTGGGGAAATAGACCAAGAAATAAAAGCATTTAAAAGCTAGGAAAAACTCTTCATTAAGGCTGCTGTTCAGATTGTCAGGTCGGACCGTACCATGGAGCAAATAGTCTTCCCTGTACCCAGTATCTGTGAATTCCTCACGAAGGAGTCCAAGCTGCGGATATATTACACCACAGAGAGGGATGAACAAGGCAGCAAGATCAATGACTTCTTCTTGAAATCAGAAGACCTCTTTAATGAGATGAACTGGCAAAAGAAATTGCGAGGTAGGTTGCTGTTGCCAGTGTGGTTGTGTGGAGCGTTACCAGCAGAGCGCTGAGGTCAGCTTTGCAGAGTTTGATTTGGTAGCAGATGGTTCCCCAGTGTGGCAGCAACCTTGATAATTGGTTGAAAGAGTCTGCTCCTCTACATGGTGGCAATATGCTATAATGAAGTCAAGCTGAATGCACGAGCAATATGGACCACCTGAAGGGATCTAGGGGAGAGGGGTAAGAGGGATCACAGGTCATCTTTTTTAAGATCCAACGGGAAGGAACAAAGTTGTGGGGGCTATTTGAGACATAGCTTAAATGAGAAAGAAGGCATTTGGTGACAGGGAGAATTGGAGAGGACACAGCTGAAGAAAGCAATGAATGATCTGTTTTCCTTCTCTGCACTGCATACGCTAAGTAGTTCCCTTGGATTGCAGGAGGGAGGCTGGGTAATACAGCATAGGCTTGTGGCATCTCCAACAATGGAAGTATTGAAGAACAGGTTAAGCATGTATCTCCAGGAATACTAGGAAAAGTAGGCTTTGTCCTTTCTTTGGGCAGGGAATAGACCGGCAGATGGGCTGATTAAGTCCCTTCCAGCCCTGTGATGCTAAAATATCTGAAAGCAAGTATTTTCAAGCACTTCTTTTCCCTCTGAGGTTCCACTGGCAGCTAGGAAAAGTTTTTAAATAATATTTTAATCCATACAGTGCCACCACTTCCCCAGCAAACTTCCTAACTCATTTGCTTATTTTGTCTTTAATTGACTTCTTGTTTTGCTAAAGGAGAATGCACATGGGGCTCAGCTTCATTGAGCAGCCATGACTGGTTAGAATTTACCAACAATGACCCTCTGAAATGTGAGAGATAAAGCAGTTATTTCCTGCTCAAGTCAGCATCTGCTATCTGATACCACTGTTGTTCCCTATGCTTGAATAGCCAAACTGCAGTTACTACCACAAGAGCTCAGGCTAGTCCAGAACCGCCTCCTACATCAAATGAGAGTGGATTTCTGCCATACAGCTGCGTGCTAGTGCTTCTGGTTGTTGGGTTTATGTGTGTGTGTGTGTATGTATGTATATTAATAGATCTTTTAGCAGAGAAAGCAGTTATACTCATCCTATTTCAAATTTTCAGTCAGGTACAGATAAGACTGCCTGAAGCTTGGTCAGCTCTATTGAATTATTTTTCATGCATATGAATACTAAAGTAGAGCGGAACTATTTCCACTGAGCAGTGGATTAGTACTTCTGACAGCATCAAAATCCACAGGAAGCTGCTTCCTAAAAATGACTTCTAAGAGGTCTGCAAGAAATGTATACACAAGAGTGTATAACATCCTACACAAATGGGCAGCTTTGACAGCATCCATACAGCCTGTTAGATATTGCTGAGTTACTTTAATAGTCTTTGAGGTTATCTCCAGGCAAACTGTGAAGACATCCATACTTAACAACAGGCCACAAGTTGATCAAGAACCACCTGCATAACCAGAGAGTATTTCTTTTTTGTTTAAGAAACTGGACTCATTTCGTCTGTTTCCGAATATTCTGGTCTTGTTTGGCCAATTAAGTGATACTCTGTGTTTATACACATCCTAAATACAGGTCTGTGTTTTCAAGATGTGACCAGCTGGCAGTGCTCTGTGCTGCTCTCATGTGATAACACTTAAGAGCTATTCAAACCTCAGAAAGACACCTTAGAAAACTCTTTATAAAGGCCCATGAACTTCCCCCTTCAACTGGTGGTGCTAGCCCATAATCTGAGCACCACAAGTCTCCCAAAGGTCTTAATTAAGAATTCAAATGAGCCTTCCAAAACCAGGCAGAAGTGCTACACAGGGCAGATAGTCTGTGCCCATCTACAAAGGAAGGTTTAAAATAAAGTGTGGAACTTTATAATGACCATTTGTATAATAATTTCATACAAATCAATTCAATCTGCTTACAAATTCTTCTAGTTAATGTGAAACTGAGAACAGAAATAATACAGAAACCAGTGCATTGTATATTTGAAACACTGCTACATCACATTTTGAGGCTTAACATGGGCCTGGCTAATTAGGTGCAGTGAAGCCTGTATTCTTACAGTGACAGGGTACCTTTTTGTAGTCCTTTCCTTTGCATTCAGCTGTTCAATACATTGGCTTTTCATGTGCATTTCAACTCAGTATAATGAGGCATTGTATAATTCTTCTAACCCATTTTTTTTTTTTGCTTAGGATGCTAGAAGAGGTGATTTGCTGAAGGGATGTGGTGGTTACTGTGAGGCTTAGAATTGCAGCATTCATTAATTTACACTTCAGCCCCAGAGTTTGCATTTTCGTCTTTTCCCTAAATTTCACTGTGAGCTTCTTTACCTTTGCTCTCTGATATCTCTGTACACATTACCTCCATCCAGCAGGAGAGAATATTACTTCTGTTCCTTCTTTGGGAGCATTTTTAATAGGTTATTATTTTTTTGCCACTCCAGATTTCAGGAGTACACAATTTGCTGCAGAATAAGCCTACAGGAGCTAAAATCAGGGGTATATTGCCTCGGGGCAGAAGGATTGCTATAACGCAGCTTCTTGGCTCTCCTTGTCTTCTGGTCCGTGACCACTTCAGAAAATGAATCTTTTTGCTTTCTGTGCCTCTTGATCCTACCTGCAGAGATTATTAAAATCTGGAGTCTTTTGGGAAAGTATTTATGGGTACCATTAAGGATTTAAAATGTGCAGCTGTTTAACTGTGCGCTCATCTCTGTGCAGATGTGCTTGTGTGTTTTGCCCACAGGGCAGATTCTGGGGCTACCTTGGTCTGTTATCAGATTGCAGTAAAGTTGTCTTACTTGCTTAACAGCTAGTCCTAAGCATTTTAGCTTTGTTGCTATGCATTTTGGGTCTTAATTGTCTGCCTTGCCTGGTCTCCACTGAGGTTTTTTCTGGCTTGCTGTAGCAGGAAAGCTTGAATGTGAGCAGCACCTCAGGTGAGCTGCTGGCAGCAGTGTAACTTGGAGGGATGGAGCTGAGTCTCACCATTGCTACCATGTACAAATCTTCCTCCTAACTGTTCTTTGTGTGACTGTGAGTACAAAGTATACTATTAGAGGAAATCTGAAGTCCTTGACCTCTGCATTTCTGAACTTGTTCTCATGCTGCTGCTAAATCATGTTTGAAAATACTTCCCTTTTTAATGTGAGTCTCTTGCCATAAAGCACTTCTAACTGGAAGTACACTGAAGATAAAGAGTAGTCAAATAAATTTCAGCAGAAGCCATGAACATTAACACTGTTTGTGCTTTTGGGCAAACTGAAAATAAACTATGTTTTGGTGGAGATTAATTTTATATATAGACCACTTTTTAAATGCTCCATTGAAAATACTTATTTTTCTGTTTTGCAGCTCAGCCTTTCCTATACTGGTGTGCTCGCAACATGTCCTTCTGGAGCAGTATTTCCTTTAACCTGGCCGTCCTTATGAACCTGCTTGTAGCGTTTTTCTACCCATTCAAAGGAATTCGAGGAGGTACCAATATTTATCATACAAAAATATCTGAACAAATGAGGTATAATGAGCCAGATTCTCTTCCCCACTGGTGTCTGCATCACTGTTTACTTCAGTAGGGATAGGAGAGCAGAAATTGGCTTTTTTTTAATTGCCGTGATTTAAATTGCACTTTTCTCTGACTTGCTTTTTCCTGAGGCGTTTTTAAGGAAAATATAGAGCCATGCTTCTTCCTAGGGGAAAAAATTATGCAAGACAGACATCTACCTTTAACTACTTGACTGTTCCACTTTGTTTTAAAGTTCTGTAATTAACTGTTGAACTAAAAATATGAGAAATGTTAATTTGTTGTTTTCTTTGAGCTTGCATTTATTACTGTCATTTCCCATGAAACTTTTTGTGGTTGCATAGCACGTCAGGAGGCCTCTGAGCGTTGGGGTGGGGTAAATGAGATTACTCTGATTTAACAGATGAGGTGTGGGGGGGTAAAGTGACCTTCCTCATGCCATTACAAATTGATGGATGATATAGAAAAAAAGCCCATCTCTCCTCTGTCACTGCCTTCCCTAGGAGCCCCTTCCTGTAGGAGCAGTTGGAGCAGAGGTTTACCTAGGGAGCAAGGATAGACCAAATGTGAATGTTCCTCTAGCTTGGGAGCAACCTGCTGCTCCAAGATGCCTTGCTATCAGTGGATGGCAGCTGTCATTTCTGCCATGAGAGATGGGTTAACATGTGAGGTTCATGTGGGATTGCACAATCTTGCTGTAAGAGAGCTCTTGGAAGTTGTTTGTGATCCAGACAGTGGATTGGTGTGACAGTGGTGGTTCTTGGAGCCAATTGAGTAAATACTCCAAGTGGAGTCCTGATGAGGGTCAACTGTTCTTCCCTAGCTCCAGCCTCTCCCAAGAGATGCACCCCAGGGCAGGTTGAGAGGCAGAGTCGTGTCAGCAAGCATCAGGAATCTGGAGAAATGCTCTTGTGAATGCCTCTGTTGTGTTTATCACTTGCAGAACTGGTGTAAAGGAAGTGTCTAGGTAGGAGCTTTTCCCACTTCTCTGTCAACTGGAGTAAATAAGAACCCCAGTAGTAAAACCTCCTCCTGGAGGTGGTGATTCATGGTCAAGCCTGCCCTTCCCTTTCTCTGAGGTTTGTAGTGCAGCAGGGCTGGATAGATGCTTAAGTTTTCCTATTGAACTTCCCTCTGCATCTGCCTCCTGGTTCGCTTGCTGCAGAACCCAAAGACAATGACACTGAAAGATAGCAGTAGCCTGAATATAACAAAATTATCATCTGAGCTCTGTATGCGGCTCAAAAGCCAGTTCACCTTTTTGCAGCTCACCAGTTAATTTAGATTGAGGAGAGCCGTAGTTTTGTGTGAGTAGCATGTGACAACAGCCTATGCTCACAGTAGGGTAAAGGCAGTGGGCACGGAAAACTTGGTTAAGGGGTTCTGCAGCCTGATAAAGCCTGTGAGAAGATACAGGATATTTTAGACCATCTGAGAGGGGGAAGAGTATAGTTACCTTCTGCAACATCAGGCTGTGCGTACCTCTGCATGGCACCCTGGACAGCAGACCCTGGGACCACCCGGATCCCATTCTGGCCAGCAGCTGGTTAGAGAGTTTTAACAAACATAAAGAGCAACTGAATTTTCTGTCTTTAGTTTCAAAGATCACAAATTAAAATGTAAAGGTTTGTATTTTTGGCTGTAGGAAAGCTGGTAATCAAATGAGTTCATTGAGATTGCATGTTGCGTGACTGGGGGATCATTTGGCATTTTAAAGATGCCCTACCCTACATATTTGAAATACTTTACCATTTTGATATAATCTCTTCCTCTACTAGCTACAATCAAAAATGAAAGATAAATACATGTGTATTTTATATTTAGCTTTTTTTTTAAAAAAAAAGAGAAGACTTCAGAACAGACCGTTTGGGGGAAGTTGTCAGTGTCTTGAATTGCTTAGACAGGGTGAACTGAGCAGCTGATCAGCATCTGACTGTAGCAGAAGCTGTAAAACTTCTTACTTGAGGAGCAGAAACAAAACTGGATGCCTGGAATTCAGTACCGGAATGGTGAGAATTCCAGACAGGGAGAGCTTCCTATGGGTTACACGTTCCTCCTGCCTGCAGTCGTGTAATGGACTCCACGTGCTTGCAGCAAGGCTTTGACATCAGGTCGGGTGCAGACAGCTGGCTTGGCGAGCATCATGTGCCAAGGGCAAACACTGCTCACAGTTTCTCTCTGTCCCTGGGAAGGAGAGACAAGCCTGTGCCCTGAGCCCCACTCTTCCCTGGCCCAGGTCCCACTAAGGGCTTTTTATGTCACAGCATTGCACTCCATGTGCTGATGAGCAGCTGGTGGTGTTGGGCCTTTCCAAGGTGGATGTTACAGGCACCAACTGAGGACTTTGTTAACTCTGGTTATTTTTGCAGGCCTGCTGGGAACTGCTGAAACTTGTGAAAGCAAAGGTATTCATGTGCCGTGGATGGCTTTGTAATAGCTGGGATGTTCAGACACCGGTGCAGGTGTAGGCAAGATCCTTCAAGATCTGCCTCTCACGGCAATTCCCAAGTCATTCCTGAATAAGCTTCTACAAGATTTTTCCTCTCCCATCTCCGTGCTGTTTGTCACTCCCACTTGGGTGACTCTGTTTCGAGCTTTTGCACCTTTTGCTGTTTGACAGCTCAAGTAGCTCTGCTCTGGGACCTCAGACTCCCTTCAGACAGCAGAAACATCTGTTCAACTTTACGCTTATTAAATTCTAATTTCCATCTCTCCTCTGCTGTCTTTATTAATCTACAGCAATTTGGAACAAAATTAAATGGCTGCTCGTGGTAGTCAGATGAGAGTAGTGCTTCCTAAGCCGTCTGCATTTGGGCGGGGGGAGGAAAAGCCCTCGGTGAATATCTTGCTAATAAGACACAGTATTTCTCTCAGTATGTCCTTGCAGAAGGGCTGCAGAGTGCTATGAAATTGGAGGGTCTTGCTTTTCTGTCTGTTGAGGAACCAGTTGCTTGAAGAAAATTGTTTTTATGTCAGTAATAAGAAAGTGATGTCTTTTATATTCTGCATAAAGCCAGGGTAAATGGTATTTTTGGCTGAGTATTTTTTATGGCTCTTCCAGAGAAGTGTATTTTTAGCAACATGGGCTTGATGTTATGTAAGCAGACAGTCTCATGGGACAGTCTAAATAGAACCAGAAATAGCAAGAGATGACAAAAACTGGTATGAGGCTTTTGACCAAAAGCATAATAAGAATCTGTGAATCTGGACCTGGGGGAGTATGTTGTCTGTCTTCACCTACCTATTCAGTGCCTCTATAGAACACATTAGCAAAAATGCCTCTCCTTTTCAGCATGCAAGGTGTATAAGTAATGAACACTAAAATGAAGAATCCTATAATACTGACACTTACTATTTACATAATGCTTTAATAACAAGTTTGTAATTAAAATCTGCTCAAGGCATCTGGCTCAGATGTTCCACTTACTGCTTTGAAATCAGTAATGTCTGAACATGAGGCTTAATGATGCTCCACCAAAGATAAAATGGCATTTATTTGGTTGTTTTGGTTTGGTTTTGTTTGGTTACACGAAGCATTGAAATGGGTTTTGTTCTTTCCTCCCCACCCTAGGTACACTGGAGCCCCACTTGTCAGGCTTGCTGTGGACAGCGATGCTGATATCTCTGGCCATCGTTATAGCTCTTCCTAAACCCCACGGCATCCGAGCCCTCATCGCTTCTACAATATTACGACTAATATTTTCTATTGGTTTACAACCTACTTTGTTTCTTCTGGGTGCATTCAACGTAAGAACCGAGTGGGCTTTTTTGAAGTTCTCTTGCATCTTACCTAAGAGTTTCTTACCTGCAGAAATAGCCTGGGACATTGTGGTGGAACTGGTGGGAGGACTAATCCCCTCTTTTGTTTCTAGCCAGGTGCTTTAGTGTTGTTCATTTAATCCTGTTTGCCCAGGCTGGAGACCTCTGAGGTTTCAGTCAGTTCTGCTACAGTCTAGAATCAGTTTGCACCCCAGCCAGAAATGTAAAGAAGTTTCTGTGACCCTAAAGGACTCGGTTGTTCAGCCATTCAGTGACTAAGCTGCAGTATTTACGGGGTTGTGTAAGATTCACTAAACAATGCATTTCCCAAATGTCTGTCTGCAGTCTACCTGCCAGCCGAAAGCTGACACTAAGCAGTTTTGTGACAGTAATGTGTGGACTGAGCATGTAAGCTGAGCCACCAGAGAACTTCATTAATGCTCAAACCCGGATACTTGTGGTCTCTTGTGGCAAGTTAGCAAAAAGGTTTCTCTGACTGAGTCAGCAGGAGCTGTGCAAAGATGCAGCTTCTCAAAGTCCTTACCTTTATTACAAAGTGCCCAGGTTTCAAATGCATCATTTAGTAGCACTCCTTGTCTTCAAAAGATGTCACTGAGTGCTGTGTACTACAGTCAGAACTGCACTGTGAGGGGGGTGGTGGTTACTGGTAATTGTAGCATTTAACAGCTTCCAGGTAAGTTGAAGGCAACATTCCTTTGGCATTGGTGGCCAGTGTTACACAGGAGGATTACTGGGTGCGTGATCCAAGAGCGACTTGCTGAGGGAATCTGGAGTTCTAGCCTATTAGCAAGCAATACAGGGTGTATCAGAAATGTCAGGGCTGCTGTAGACTAGAGATGCTTAGTGCCGCACTTAGAACAGGAGTAGTTCGGGTTGAGTTTTTGGTTTTTAGGAAAGTTTCACTCTGACACCAGGGAACTTTCTTCTTTAAGTCTTAGTCTCGATGCCTTTCACAAGAAGCTGGAGGCAGGAGTTGGTGCACACGTTTTATTGGACATGTGCAGTTTCTGTTCTGGCTCCCTAACCCAGCTGTGCAGAAAGCGCACCAGAGAGCAGAGCTTTGTGTAATAGACCAGCATGGTTGTTGATGTCATCATGGAGCCGAGTTACCTCCAGCTTTGAAAAATTGCCTTTTTTTCCTGCAAGCCCCATGTTGTAACTAATTTATGGTTAATCTTTCCTTAGGTCTGTAATAAAATCATTTTTCTGATGAGTTTTGTGGGTAACTGTGGAACCTTCACTAGAGGATACAAGGCAATGATCATGGATGTTGAGTTTCTTTATCACCTTCTGTACCTTCTGATTTGTGCTCTGGGGCTCTTCGTACATGAATTCTTTTATAGCTTGTTGGTAGGTATTCACTTTGCTCTCAGAATGTTTTGCTATCTGTGTGTTTGTAAAGTCCCATCTTGGGCATATCTAGAAGTGTCAAACACCACTTGCTTTCTGTTCTGCTACTGGAAAATGATTGTACAGGCACTCTTAAGAGCTGTACATTGGAGATTTTGCTTGGGAGAGGTTACAATGGGAGGCTACAGGACACCTGCCACATCTTTTCTTCCTGATTCATATAGACAAGCAGAGACATTTTTGTTCTTAAGTACATTATACAAGATGCATTTAAGGGTAAAATCAGTTAAAATTGCTCATTACAATAAACGTGTGTGCTGTTGCAATGAAGGTATTTAGCATTTCCCTGTGTGCTTTAGTTCTCAAGACTTCAAAGGCATAGGTTTCCAAGGTTGGATGCATTGCTTGTGACCCTGCTCTGATGTCCAAGATAATAAAACAATTTAAAATGTTGTGACTCTTAAGTAATATCAGTACTTAGTGAAGGCTTAAGCCTTCTTAAAGTTATATAAGCTCTTACATGAGGAGAAAAGAAGTCATGGGCAGATCTAGCCACAGAAATGTTAGCTGAACAGGAGGCACTTTTGGAGTTGCCACAGTATGAGTAAGAGGTGCACAGTCTTTAAGATGGTTTTCTCTGTTATTGTCAGTAATGATAACATAGTGTCCATGGTTTTTGAGTAGCTGGTTAACTTTGGAGTGTCTCCTAAGCTGCAGCTAGACTCCAGACCTCGCACGACTGACACAGATGCCTGGCATATGTGTTTTTTCTGTTTGGGATGGAATTCATCTTGCACGGCACAATACTTCTAAGAATAAGCACAGAAGGAGTATATCTAGCATTGGTGGAGAAAATGTGCCATTTTTTAAGCAAACCTTAAATCCCATTGAGAACACTCTATTTTTACCCTTTTGTTTAATGATCTGGTACCCGAATTGGTTATTTTCTCTATTCATGTAGGTCCAATTTAACAAATACCTGTTCTCTCATTGTCAGCCAGCATAGCCAGCAGCCTGCCCGGGCTGTGCTGATGGACCGACGCAGACCCAGGGGAGTGAAAAATGAAGGAAAAATCTGCAAAGAAATTTAAACAAAGAATTTGGGCAAAAAATATCACTCCTTTAGTTAGGCACTGAAGATGCAAAGGAAATGGCTAATTGCATTTTGAAATGAGCTACGCTGAGATGGTGATGGGGCAGATAGTACAATAAAAAAGATAAACAGTTTGTGTTAGCAGTTTTATGTTTAAAGGTAAAGTCAAAACCACAGCATTGTATCAGCTACTAAGAAGGAGAAAAATGGCTGCTACTGCTGAACCCAGGACAAGGGACCCCATCTGCTTTGCCTCCTATGTTTTATTTTGCTAATGTGTTAAATTTCAGATAACTGGGGGAGCATGGGGGGGGCAAGAGAGAGGTACTTTAAATGATCTCTAAAACATCAGATTGGTATTGTTATGCCAACACATAGCGTGCCACCAGTGGTGTTGGTAGCCCACATGAGAAACAGCCTGTGCTTTTGTTTGATGTCTCCCAGCTCTTTGACTTGGTGTATAGAGAGGAGACCTTGCTGAATGTCATCAAGAGCGTCACTCGCAATGGACGTTCCATCATCCTGACTGCTGTTCTCGCTCTCATCTTGGTCTACCTGTTCTCCATAGTGGGGTACCTCTTCTTCAAAGATGACTTTATCCTGGAGGTAGACAAGCTCCCTAATGAAACATTGCTGCCAGGTTGGTACCAGCAACTCATTTCAACCTACTTATTCCAAAGTAATGGGCTCTTGTTCCATGGAGTGTGCTGAGTGTCTTCCAGTCTTCCACCTCTTGCAAGGCTACTGGTTACCTCACCAGTTTGACAGTTTCTTTCTCACAAAGGACACTGTTTAAATAGAAAATAAAGTGTTTAGAAACCCTAAACTCATTGTGGCAAATGGATACCCCAGTGTTTTTAGGAAGTGTTGCAGTCTGCTGCAGCACAAAGAGGGAAGGGGAGGAGGAACAACCTCAGGAGAGAGCACTTGGGCTCTTCTGCAGACGACTGAAATTTGTCCCCTCACTGTTTGCTAAAACAGTTGAGATTATCTAATTCAGCTACACCTACTCCCTCCCCCAGTTTAATTGCAAGCAGACGTTAGGTAGGCCATCGTGGAGAAAGCTCTGCAGTGGGGAAGTTCAATTCTGCCTCAATTTGCCAGATACTGGATGCTTATATTGGCTTTTAATTGTGGGGTTTAGTTTCAGCATAACAAAAGTTAGTATTTTATCTAAGTAACAGAGTGAATATAAATGAAGGGCGGGCATCAAAGAGATGCTACTGTGAAGCAGAGGTGTCTCTTACTCTGGTTCACTCATGTTTATAGGCAGTATTAACCTTCCTCAAATACTTGCTAACGTTTAAACTTCACAGCAGGCTTCTCTGTGCTGATCTTGGGTTGCTTATTATAAGTTAAAACTTGGAGCTTTTTCTACCCTGCAGTATCAAGCAACTAACTGGGTGGGAAGCATGAAATGAAATTTGTTAGAGGAGGGTTTGGGGTTTGTCTTGTTCTGTCTTTGTTGGCTTGGGTTTTTTTTCCTCTGACACTTGAGCTATTCAGACAAACAGTATTTCACATGACCCTATTTTTTCTGGTTTTATTGCCAACCCTGTGAGAGACCCAAACCTCACTGACCCTGTTATTTCATGTTTCGGTGAGGCTGGAGAAATGCCAAAGACTTTACTACTATGTGGCTCTAGGTTTGTTTGGATACCTGCAAGGCTGAAAAGCAAATTTCTAGAAACCCTGAAAATTCACTGTGCACTAGGACATAGTATTTTTGGAACAATTTCAGTTACTTTCTCAGCTTTGGAGCTGGTGAAAATAAATGCACAACTTTGGTCTTTAATTCACAGAAGTTAGAATTCTGCTTGAATTTAAAATCATTGAATGTGTAGATCGGAAAGCACTGTGCCCTTCTAAGCTCCAGGATAATACACTATTATAAATCTGGCTATTAACTGCACACAGAATATGATGGGGGTACCTTAATACCTGAGTAGTCTTCCAAAATGTTGAACTGTCCATTTGATTCATCACCTTCTGCTTTTAGATCGCACAGAACCAGGTGAGACCATGACCGGGGAGTTCCTCTATTCAGATGTATGCAAAGCGGGTAGCAATGAGAACTGTTCTTCAATCATTCCTTCAGACCGTGAGTATCTGCTGTTGAATTCATAACTCACACCCTGAATCTTCACCCTTTTTCTGGTTGAGCACCTTAAATTAAAAAAAAATAATAATTTTGTCTAAAAATCCCAATGTAATAAATCTGGGAATAAAACTGTCATGAGACTACCTGACTTAAAATAGGATTCATTTAGGCTAACAGCATAAATAACATTTGTTACATGAAGTGATTACAATGGAGAAACTTAAAACTGAACTGTACTTTGATAAGAACTGTCATACTCTTTAATTCTCTACATCAATTTGAGAAGGAAGTGATGCAGTTTACCTCTTTACAAAGTCTATTATTTTAAAACATTAGGCTGTTAAATGTGATCTCTGAGGATAACACCCTGTGAAATATGGAGCAGAACATCATTTATTGTCATTTATTCTATCTAGCTAACTATGGAAACTGTTTTTAGTATCACAGCAGGAAGTACTTCAGGGATTAAGTAGGCAGGGTAGGTTTGGGGGTTTTTGAGATCAAAAAGTACATGTGAGAGATAACTTGTAGAATAATTGCCAGCCTCAGATTGGGCATTGACATATTTCAGTTTTATTTTCTAGAAAATATAATTTACTTCTCAGAGATTTATGATGCTGGCTGAGAGAGCCAGACAGAACATCACTATTTCTCTTAGAAGTGGAGCTTTTACATGGTCATATGTTTCAAAGGTCAATAATGGCCACAAGCCCATGCTGCAAGAGGAGATGGCTCTGTTTTACTCAAGTGTCCTCTTTCATAAACTTAAGATTTGACATTGATACAGGAATAGGTACTTTATTGAGCTCTAGGAGGAGTGTGCTGCTTTGTCTTTATACACTCTGGCTGCAGAAAGGAAAACACCAGAGGTGTTTTTATATCATAAATAATTAACCTGATACCAGGGTCTTATGTGGCCAGGGATACTCATGATGCCCATATGTTTGGCAGTTTATTGTCTTGGGTTTTGGCTATTTCTGGGTTGCACAGGGCTTTGGGCCTTTCTGAGGCTGTCTGTGGGAAGGTGGGATCAGCTCAGGAGCATTTTTATGATCAAATGCAAGTCATGAGACTTTTAATGGGTACAGGGAGAACGTATGAGATTAGGTAATTAATTCTAGCAGTTCTCCAACTGAAACACTGAAGTTGGAGGCTTCAGCCAAATGAAGAGAGGGTCAAAAAAACTGTTACTTTTTTAGCAAAATGCTGTTTCCATAAGCAGTGATATTTTAGCCATTTGAAAAATACAAGTCGAAGTTGCCATTTTGAGTGCAGCCCAAAGGCTGTGCAATCTGTTAGGCACCAGGGGAGAGTGTAAGAGGCAACACTTTGTCCTCTGAGCTGTCAAAAAGCTATGATTCTGTATAAACAGGCATCTGGTGATCTGAGCTATGCATGCGAACAGAAATGGAAAGAGGTATTTAACCAAGTCAAAGACAGCAGTTCAAGCACAAAAGAAAACTCTGCTGGTGGGAAGAGGGTGGGCTGGCGCCAGGGCAGAGATACTTGCTCTGATGGTCAGTTCTTGGTGAGAGCTAAGGAGATTTGCAACACTGGCTGGATATCTGGCCAGTTTTGCAAAGAGGGGAGAGAGCATAACCAGCAAAGAGTGGAGAGGATGGTTTAAAACTGATCTTCTTGCCTTTGAAACATGTCTTTGCTTGCTGTGTTAATAGAACTGATTGCTGAAGAAATGGAGGAAGAGAATAAAGAGCATACATGCGAGACGTTACTGATGTGCATTGTTACTGTACTGAGTCATGGGCTCAGGAGTGGGGGTGGAGTAGGTGATGTGCTCAGGAAACCATCCAAAGAGGTAAATTATCACTGAATGGGGGTGGAAGAGTGATAACCATGTAGGGCTGGGAATGGAGTTCTGGGGGATATGTGTATACACTCCCTTTAAACAGATGTAGGATACCTTGCGACTACAAGGGACCATACTTGCAGTTTAATGTATAGTAGCACATTAAACAGCAGCCAGTTCTACCCATCCTTATTTTAGGGCTTTTTTGGGTTGTCCAGAATGGGCCCAAAAGAACAGAAATGGGGTAGGCAACAGTCTGTGCTTTGGGAGTTCAGGATCTGAAGAAATAAGTACAAGTTAATGAAGGAGTAACATGAGGCAGCAGGATGAAAATGCAGTGGTAGCCGATACCCTGCTAGAGTTTCTGTGGGGAGCATCCCTTGGAAATGTAAGATGTGTACAATGGAATGATGAGAGGAACTGAGACAGGTTTGGAGGTGGGATTATGGGAAGGAAGGTAGAATGTTGTTTGGAGCCATCATCAGAAAGTGAGGACCAGTCAAAGTCAGAGCAGAGGGGATTTTTCATAATACCCAAAGCTGCCATATAACTGCTGCTTTAGTTGTTCGTGCCCATTCCCCAGAACTGTGTTAGGGCCAAAGGAGCAGTCTTAGTCAGAGTGAATGCTATTTCTAAGTGTTTTCTAATATTTAGCCTTATTTTCAGCTTAAAATAGGTTAAAAGATACAGAATTCTTAATAAAAGTTTGGCACCCAGCTGGCAGGATGATTCTGAAAACAGGGGTTAAGTATTTGGGTATTCAGGCCTGCAAATAAATATGCAGTGGGTACTGGGAAGTCCAGCTTCATATCCACATCCATGCTTGTTAGCATAAATGAAATTAATACTGGTAAATTCCAGTAAAAGACTTTATGGTCAACACTGATGCTATATTGATATATAAGCAGTTTAATGTAAGGACGTAATTTGATTGGGCTTGCAGAGTGGGGGTGAGAATAGATTCCAGTATGAGTGAGAAAGAGGACAGACTTGGACAGCAGAAAGAGCAACTCTAGAGATTGCATACTGGTAGCTGACTAATTTGGGTTTTCTTTCAGTAATCTTGCATTTTAGTTTCACTTAATGTTTCGAGTTGTTGGAGAGCATCAGAAATGGAGACTCTAAAGGGAGGGGTTGTGGGGCATCGTACTCTGCTGAACAGAAAGGCATGGTGATGGTTAGATGTTGCATGTATCCATTTGAGTTGTTAATTGTTAAAATATGTACCTTGCAGGAACCTCTCTTTGCTGCTAGAGTGATATATGACCTGTTATTCTTCTTCATGGTCATCATTATTGTCCTTAACCTGATTTTTGGTGTGATCATTGACACTTTTGCTGATTTAAGGAGTGAAAAACAGAAGAAAGAAGAAATTTTAAAAACTACTTGCTTTATTTGTGGTAAGTATAGAAACACTCTTAAGAATAAGGGATTGCTCTGTCAAAGTCACTGATATCTGCAAACTCTTGTGAAACAGGGGTCTTGAATTACTGGCTGTTCCTACCTTGCATTCCTTGGCTAGTTGATAATGGGTACCACGTGCGCTGGGGCTTGGCAAGCAGAAAGAGATGGGGAATGCATGCTCAGTATGCCATTTTTTCCTCAAACCTTTAGTTTCTGTTTCTCCTGTGCTTCAAAGAATAGTTTCCTATTGGAATGGGAGGGATTTTCATAAACATTTGTTTTTTCCAAGGGTGCAGAGTGTTGAGTAGTGCCTGTGAAAGTTAATTCCCAGTCTACTGATGGGATAAAACTGCTGAGCTTTTGAGGCTGGGGTAGTTGAATGTCATGCAGAAGTTGCATAACACACAGACTGACAGAAGTAACCTTTGGAAGTTTGTGGCAGAGCAAATGTTGCTTTTGGTATCATTTTGCCTAAAAATAGGAGATGAGTTATGAAATCCATCAGACTGGTTGCATACGAGGTAGCTACCTTTTTTTAACCAAAAGTCTTACGTTACTTATAGTAAGTGTGAGCAGTACTTATGCTTCTTTCCTCTTCTTTCTACACTGAGGGCATTTGTTAGAGAGTTTATCGCTATTATTCAGTGTTCATTTAAGAATAATTGTGACTTTGAAGTGCAGCAGACCGTAGAAACAAGTTTTGTTCTTACAGCTCGTTTCTTTAGTACCAGTTTGTAAATACTAAGAGTTATATATGTGTCACTCTTGTAGGTTTGGAAAGAGATAAGTTTGATAACAAGACAGTCACATTTGAAGAGCACATTAAAGAAGAGCACAATATGTGGCATTATTTATGCTTTATTGTGCTAGTGAAAGTAAAAGATTCTACAGAATATACAGGACCAGAAAGTTACGTGGCAGAAATGATCAAGGTGAGTTTAGAGTTTTGTTTTGGGTTTTTTCCCCTCCAGATTAGACCAATCTACTGGCACATTTGATAAATGTAATACTTTGTATTTTACTTATTTTGTAAGTACATACTTAGACATTTTCTACAATAAGAAGCTTAATCCAATGCCTTTCCTTTTAGAAGCATCTTCTAAAGATGTACTAAAGCTGTACTTGGCAGGGTAACTCGATAAGAGACACTGCATTG